>LPNX010439888.1:305524-336894 GCA_001517045.1 Pseudotsuga menziesii
TCTTTCATATTATACAGCCTTGCTGAGTACCTCGTGTTGGATGATGGGGGATGCCTTAATGCCCTCCTTCTAGCGGATTTCATCCCATTGACTTTAGATCATTTATTCTAGGATTGGAGTCTAGAGTCATTTTGAGTGCCTTGAGACTTGCAGTCATCAATGGCAGGTTCTCTCGCCATCGACAGTTTTGGGAATATATCAATGTCCCCTGATCGATGGATTCTCTCAAGTGTTCGACCTCAACACATTTATTCACACTTGTTAGTTTGCACTCTAGTACCTTGATTCCCATTTTCATTATTGGTGGGTGATCTCGCGTCTGTTAACGGTATACATCAATGACCGGTAATCAGACGATGGACTACTATGTTCGACCTCGACACCTCTATTCACATAGTAGGACATGTACTCGTAGCGGTTTGTGTAGAAGACCTTCCAGTTTTGTGGCATCCACTATATGCTACCTCCTTGATCGTGCCAGTGTTCATGAGATTTCAGCTCTTGTGACTTGTTCCAGTATATGTCAGATATTTCCAGCCACTATGGAGATCTTGATCTGTTATATATCTTCAGCCTATGTGGAGATCATTGTACGTTGTATATCTTCATTATGGAGATTCTGATATATGTATAGTGTACGTGGCGATGACCACATATGTTCTATCATGTTTCATGCCTATTCATGGCCATTGTACTCTTATGTATCCGGGACTGCTATATGTATGTGCAGTTATATGCAGAGTTGTATTATGGTATTATGCTGATTGGGTGGCTGGTCTTCCATTTGGGTACCTTCATCACTTCACTTCTGGGATGGACTTATAATGTATTTTGGCCATCGTATAACCCCTCTGATCTCATACATTAGGGGGCATCTGTTATAGCGGATTTCACCACACTAGGTGAATCACACATTGTATGGCCTTTCCCTATCCCGCTGCAGACTCATTATTCCCTATGGACCATTTATTGTCTTTTGATGTATCATTGACCATCCCTAAAACATTAGAAAAATGATATACGCAGCATTTTCCCCGATAACCGCGTACATACGCGGATATTCCCTCTATAGTCACGTACTTCGAGATGTGTGCATAATCCAAAACTGTTGGACTGTTCCTTGTCTTGAATCCAACTCATATGACTCTTGGCCTTCCATATGCCTTGAGATCACACAGATTCGACCTTTCAGTATCACTTTGAAAAGCTATATAAGGAACCATTGAGACATTGAAAGCAAGAGGAGAGAATTGAGAGTACCGAAACTATAGTCCATTGTTGCCAGAACTATACTTGAGTCTGCATCCCTTTGTCCCTTTGGAGCACTGTTGTGTTCTTCCCAAGATTGCCTTTGCTACTAAGCTTGCTATCGGAGTGATGGAGGATTGAGGTGGTGGAGGCCCAAGTGGGGCATTCAGTTTCTCTGGTTCGCAGACGTGCCGTCAGAGGTTGTCACTTGTAATCTCTAATTCATATTAATAGAAATATCTTTTCCTGTCCAGTAATGTGTATTTGAATGAATGTTGCATCCATTGGAATATGTCAAATGCTTATACATTATTGATTATATATGCTAGAATAGATCTAACACCATGAAATATAGTATGCTTGTATTGTTTACTTGTTGTTGAGGACGTGCTATAACAATTCAAGCTGAAGATTGGAAAGCTCAACGGGGATCTACTTCAACCGTCCGGAATAAGGTACGAGGTTCGATCCTTTAGTGTTAGATGTTTTTAATTTCTATTGCATATTGGGAAAGATTGATTTCTGGAGTCTAGCTATCTGTTGTGGTACCCCAAGCCATAGGAATTTCTCTCCGTAACACCAAGTCCTGCATAGCTGGATGGCCATCCTTCCATATCAGCTCTTCCAGCTGTTCATAGTCCGGCCTACACAACCAACAGGAACAAGTGTCAGACAAAAAAATCCATTCATGTTCAATTCATAGAAGAAGCAAAACTGCACGGTTTTATTCATTTAACATCCTTACATAGCAGGTGGAAATTGATCTTCGAGCTCGGTTCGTTGGTCCTCCTGGTCCCATGCCTTTCGATTTATTAAAAGAAAACATGTTAAATGGTCCTAAACCGCTGAGCTCCATCTCACTACTACAAGCAGCATCCCAGGCTACAGGGATGCACTGTCCCATTATAGGTTATATTTATATTTTGAACAAAATCATTATTTCATGTTAAATCTAGCATATCCTTTGAAAAAAACCCAACTTTCAAAAGAAAAAATGTGTGTATATCTATCTCTGTACTTGGAGCCAAAAATAAGAATGTTGATATAAGTGAGTATTCTATCTCTGTACTTGGGTTATAATAACAAGGAACACAAAGCTATCTTTCTACTGTAGTATGTAAATTGATTTGACAACTATATACACATATTGGATTATTGAGGAAGTACAGTGCCTGAGACACTCACGAGTATCTTGGGAGCTGTCAAATATGATGTGCTGATGCACCAATCGGCCATTCATGGTCACATGCTATTCTTAATAACAAGTTTGTCCTCTCGCCATTCGGCTAGCCAAATGTATTCTCGACCTCTATGTTTATATACTTACTATATTCTCATTAGGGTATTTGTAATTTCCATATGTTAATATCTCTGATTTGTATCCCTTTAAATGTTTACATGTCTAAAAGACTTGGTTCTTATGATTCTAATTTTGTGTGATTTCATCCTCAAAAAACGTTTTCATCTTGGGAATCCATGAAGGCTCCATAGCCAGGGAGGAGGTGTTACGACACAACGGCACAAGAACGTCAAGAAAACAATGATGTTGTTGACAGATGACATAGAATCCTTCTGTAGTTCTCCCCTTGATACCTTGTGACAGATGATAGACAGAGAAGCCTTCTGCAGTTCTCCCCTTGAGCATAATTATCAATTATGCTAGTTAACGAATTTTTAATGTTTCATTTTATCAAACTATACTTTATATACTTCTTAGGTTCCTGCTAAAGTTTCAATAAATTTTAAATTTTTAATCGAAATTCTTGGACACAGGGCTGAGGTCCACAACAGAGATGAACGATTCAACTTCATAACAGGAAACCTCGCAAATCCAGTGTGCTAATCATATATTACAGAGTTTTTTTGCTTTTTTTTCTGCAAACTTGAAATATCAAATCAATTCATATTGTTCCTCTAAATAAGCGAAAGAAACAAACTGCTAGTTTAACACATAGTTGTGAATGTTGCTAAACAATGGATAGCTCAACCGATAGTTGTGAATGTTGCTAAACTAACCTAGGCCTACATATTTGGGTACCATCCACAGATGTAAAAAGTACAAACTAACTAAACACGACCTGAGAGATATTGCTGGTCTTCATTAGGCTAAGGGACTGAAAATAAGCAGAATCAAAATGAAAATAAAAAATACCATACCTTTTGCATTCAATAGGGACTAAAGATATTTTACATTTATGAGAATACCATACCATTTGAAAATGAGCAGCATCAAAATGAAAATAAAAAGACCATACCGTTTGCATTCAGTAGGGACTGAAGATATTTTGCATTTATGAGGCAAAGCCATGGCTAGTTTGGGGTCTAAGCTTTGGACGTGGATGTTCGATAAATATGAGCGGTGGGAGCAGAGGCATTTAAAATCGACACTCTTTATTATATTACAACATTTTGAAGTGAGCTTTTCTGAAGGATGAGTTACAACAGGCTTACATGAAATCAGCTTGTCTAAACCCACGTTTCAAAACTATGATATCTTCTTCCAATACAACACTACTAGTTGCAAAAGCAATAGCTGTAAGCAAAACAGGCATCAGAAATAGAAGATATGATTTATTTTTGGTTTACCAGGTATTTCTTTACATAACGGCATGAGCAAGGTGCAGTCAAAACTTTCAGTTACACTATATGTAGCTTACGAGAAAAAGAGTTGCTAATCGAAAGATGTAGAGCTCTGCCATTAATTTGAATTTCGATAGATATAAAATCGATATATATATTTATGTGCGTGTGGGGTAACATTACCTATTCATCAAGCCTAAAAGTGCAAAATAGATTGGAAATATGCAAAATCATGGAAAATCCAATGCTCCGAATCCCGATAAAATTCACATAAGATTCCTCGTTCTGCATTCAATCAATTTTGACTTCGGATTCCTCAGCTCTGGTGTAACAAGCTTCGGAACGGTGATGGTCAACACTCCATTCAGACATCCACCAGAGACATTATGTGCTTGAAGGCCGACAAGAAACGCTATGCATTGTTAAAAAATGAGTGTAGCATTTATATAGAAAACTGCGAGCAATTAGTGGTAGCAATAGCATATTACTAAAGGAGTGTAGCATGTAGAAGCCTGCAAGCATCCAATAGCAGCATCGTATCATAGCATTCATTCATAGCATATAGTTGTTTCTTTTGGGGTTAATTTTGAATAATTATAGTATAAATAGATTTTTGGTTTACAAAATAAACACTAAAATAATGATATAAAATGATGGAAAAGCTTCATAGCTTGCCACTCTACTGTATGCAATGTATGGATGGCAATAGAGGAGGCTTGCCACGCTTCAGGGTTGTCTCACTGTTTCGACTCCCAAGGTACATTTACCATTGCATAGTGATAACGGACAATTGTAGCAAGGACTTATGAAACCCTGCATGTGGATAAGCTCTTGCATTTGGTCATATACCTAGAATTCGAACTCCAAGAAGAAGGGATTTCAAAATATTAATGAAAAATAGCTGACAAGCAGACACAACCTTGTCGAGAGGTCTTGGGGCACAAATATCCACACCAACGTCACTTATATGAACCAATAAAATGACATTTAATTACAATTTTAAAAAATTACATTAAATAAATAATATTTCAACTATAATGTAACTTTAGCAAATTTGAAAAGATCAAAATTAACTAAACCAATTAATCACCCCAAGCGATTCATATATATCCTCTCGGGGACATAATGAGAGTACAGTCACCACACCAGTTGTACATTTTCTGAAACTTGTAATACTACACCCCCGCATGAATCAAAACCTCAACCATCAGACACCCCACAGTTGGCTCCTAAACCTCAACTTTTGAAAGCATAAGTTTATTCTCATAGGTTTCCTTTTAAGAAATTACACACTCAAATCCACATGTATACACCTCTATAACCTTACAAATATATTAAACACTCTAAAAATACAATGACTTTACATGATTTTCAATACCCATATATATATATATATATATACACAAATGGATATTACTTGATTTTACCTATTAGTATAAACAATACGTATTAACATATGCTTGGTGTCCCTCGAATGCGGGTGTTTGTCCATATAGCTTGACACCTGGGAGCATACACAACACACCTGGTGCTAGCCGAAGCAAATAGCTCGATCCCTAATATGCTTCCAGACATCAATTACTTGGTACGCCTTACGAGTAGGTCCCACCTGGAAGTTCGGGTCATATCCATGCGCAAGGTGAGGGCGTACATTAGCCATCTGGCCTACCCATGTGCTCTTGATTCGCCCATAGCCAGGATGATACGCAAGATTTATCGAGAAACCCATTACGCGGCCCAGGTTTAATGGAATGTCATAATGTTGTCGAGATCCAAACCGATGAAGAGAAGGGAAGTAAACACCCGTTTTCCCTGTAATTTAATGGGAGCAGGAAGCGGGAAGAACTTAGCTCCTTTGACACAACAACAAAAGTACCAGTCCCTTTTGGCAGTCGGCCTCAGGAAAAACTACCCACGTGCAACGCCTCTCCTTCCCACTTGAAAGATGTATAATATAGAGCCCTTGAGAACCTCCCTCTGCAGTAGGTCTCCCTCGAAGATTGATGTGGTGTTGGTTCACCTCTGGTTCCACTCTGTAAACTGCTTGTTTCTGTGGTTCTCTGCTAACTGAGGTCTTTCAATGAAGCAGCCAAGGGGAACCCCATGTAGGGGAGGTAGGAATGGCTAGATCTGTGAGGCTGAGCACCCGAGAAAGGTGAAAGAGATAAACACTGGGTATGACAGCACAGTATCGCCCCCAGTCCGTGCTCTCATAGAAGATTGGGAATCAGCCCACGTAGCTGAATTTCTGGCCACTGTAAACTATGGTAACCAGATAAAATTTTATTGGTTAGTGAAGAACATGTTAGGTAATTTGGTTGAATAAGTGTTGATGAATTGGTTTGCTTCCACCACCTCCATTCTGGACGTCAGAGGCATACTTGTGCACTTGGATGGGAAATTAGCAAGTCTAGATGCTAGCTTGGCTGGTGGGAAATTCTCTCTGGATAGGTGCACCACTAGGTTCAAGCGTCCACATCTAACTTCTCTAGGCCAGAAACGCCTAACATGATGGCCACATTCCCTCCCGGGTCTACGAAATTCCCCCCTCCAAGCGTCGCGCCCCATGAACCTCCGGCTCCCTCCCTCCCGGAGAAACTGTTTACTACGAAATTCCCCCCTCCAATCGTCGCGCCCCATGAACCTCCGGCTCCCTCCGTCCCGGAGAAACTGTTTACGAAAGAACTAGGGACCATGAAAGTCTCGGTTTCCTCTACCGTTAGGTCGACCATCCATGAAATGGGAGCTTCCTCATGTCGGTCGTTGCTACCATCCAAATTTTTGATGCCATCTACTATAGATATTTTACAGTTCAAAAGGTTCAATGCTTCTATTGGAGAAGGGACCTTGTGTAGCAAATCAGAGCCCCTATCGCCCAAGCTCCCATCTCAAGCCTGGGAGGATGAATTCTTTGGAAGTTGTCTATTTGTGGAAGATAAATTGAGTCCCGACCAAGATGGTGAGCCTGCTCCAGGCGACCGTCCCTAGTTTGTTTGTTTTACTGCTAAGGTTTAATCTTTTTGTCTAATTTACTGTCTTCTTACTCGAATACACTTCCTAGTTCTAATTGTAAGTCTCATAGTGTAGTCAGATTGATGACAAAAGCTCAGTTCTCATATGTTATTCTGATGCCCAACATCTTTGGAGGTTCGCGTTGGTGGCTACGCCTTCTCGGACTGCCTAAGCTAGCATCTCGGCATGTAACTCTTTTCGTACTTTTTGTACTTTTAATATAAATACTACTAGCAGCTTTACCAAAAAAAACATACGCTTAGTTTGTTTATATATGCAGTTAAGGAATACAAAAGGAAAAAGGGTAAAGAGATTAAGAAATGAGGAAATAAGAAATAATTAAACATAGAAAAATAATTATTAAGGATAAAAAAAAAGATAATAATAATAAAAATTTGGATACACATGTTCTAGATTTCTTCTATAATTTTTAGAAACATAAAAACTTACAAATAATTTTATTGGATAATATTTAAAAGTATAAAGTCTTATCCATAAAACTTAACTTTTAGAATCAAAGATGTATTTAGATTACTACATAAGAAACTCAGAATGGAAGATAAAAGAAAGATAGAATTTCTAAAAACTTACAAATAATTTTATTGGATAATATTTAAAAGTATAAAGTCTTATCCATAAAACTTAACTTTTAGAATCAAAGATGTATTTAGATTACTACATAAGAAACTCAGAAAGATAGAATGGAAGATAAAAGAAAGATAGAGAGACAATTCCAATTAGGTTGAAGGGAAATTCGAATTGTCCATGCCATGCAGAGAAGGCTAGACTAGATAAACCCAATGAGTCATGTATACACACCTAGATTGAGTTAGCTAATTAAGGAAATCATTGATAACTCAAGTTGATAAAATAAATACCATGATGTCCCTAAAACCACATCACTCAACAAGGGAGCTAGTGCCTTAATTGGGGCACTAATGAGTGCTTTGGGTCAATTAGAGTTCAATTAGAACTAAATTAGTGGAGAAAATATCATTCTAATTGAAATACTCCTTAAATCAAGATAAAACTCCCCACAAATCACGGAATACACCCCAAATTAGGAAAGGAACCCAAATATAGGGTTTTGACTCATGGTTGATTCATGATGTGTATTTGAGTGTTGTTTGTTCCATTATATTTGTCAAAAATATGCTCTAGGAGAGTTATTTACTCTAATAGTTTGCTTGCTTGAATCATAAAACATTTCTCGTGAAGTGTATTTGAGTGTTGTTTGTCCCATTAGATTCGTCAAAAACATACTTTAAGAGAGTTATTTACTCTAATAGTTTGCTTGGTTGAATCATAAAACATTTCTTTCAAAAACATTTCTATGGTCAATGAAGTCTAGTCAATGCTCACATTATCGTGCTTGGTTGATGGATTGATTTTATTCGGTTTGGAATTTTGGTTAATGGATGTTAGTCGATGACAAGCTATTGGGTAGTTGAAGTATAACTTGTACATATGTTGCCCAATTTTCGTAGTTATATCTAAAAGAAAGCTCATGATCGAGTGATCCCTTATATATTACAAAGATGCAATTCATAATGGAGGAGAGCACACGTGTGGCACTATATTCCATCAAATCCACTCTTGGCTTGTTCCTTCGGTGGTTCGATGGTTAGGCTCTAGATCACCACTGATATAATTTTTCATGCATGCCTCCATGTTGGTTCATCAATCAAAATAATGACTTGTTCAACATGAATAGATTTTTCACACGAGATTTATTTATCAACACATAGACCGTTTTTAATTTCTTGTAGGTTTCTTTATATCTCACATTTTGTTTTAGGTTCGAACTACCCTTCACTTCTTGTTGTTGTCACCTAGATCAAGTGAGGGCAGAAACGATGTCAAGGTGTTGAAAGGATAAGCTTCAGCATGACATTTAAATACAAATTAACATAAACACACAAAGAACCATCAAGATAAACATATTGTACATGTTAACCAACCAATTGTGTTCCTTCTTAAATAGGTTAATTATACAAAGATAGAGATGGTTGGATTTGTTACACCCACCCCAACTACTCATTCATTAGGGATCCATACATTAACTAATATACTATACATAAAATCATGATGACATTTATGCCTCCTAAAGGGTCCCATCAACGAAACATAACAAAATCTCTTAATAAGTAACTATAATATTGAGGAATTTTCTAATAACTTTAAAATAGAACCATCGATTACAAAGATAGAGATGGTTGGATTTGTTACACCCACCCCAACTACTCATTCATTAGGGATCCATACATTAACTAATATACTATACATAAAATCATGATGACATTTATGCCTCTTAAAGGGTCCCATCAACGAAACATAACAAAATCTCTTAATAAGTAACTATGATATTGAGGAATTTTCTAATAACTTTAAAATAGAACTATAGACTTATATGAAGAAGTAATTTTGATAGAGTTGTAATTAATGCTGTTGTTTTCATAGGAAAGATTTTTCTTTATTGTTTTGGTGTGGAAACCTATGTCAGTTTTCTCGTACTCGACGGATGTTTCAGACTACTCAACAGAGTCCATCATCAGGAGGTGTGAGAGGATTTAAGGCAACACATTCTATAAAAGAGAAATGGAAGACTCTTGGTTAACCAAGGAGCTCAAGAGTCTATGCAGTAATCTCTTTGTCTCTTAGTTTCTGGATGAGAGGTTTCCAAATTCCACTAATAACCAAAGCATCATCTCTATTAAAATTAAATCAACAAATATAAAACATTGTAAGATCATTAACAAATCAATAATTCCTATGAGAATACCTAAACTCTATTAATGTACATAATTACAAAGTATTCACTAAACTGAAAAATATACTTTATGTAAATAGAAAGTAAAATAAATTCTTGACCGTCAAGTTTCGATAGAGCAAACAGTTAAGACATGTTTCATTTTGCAAGGCGGCCTGAGATCAAAACCTGCTGCTCTTGAGAGGCGACATCTAAATCCAACCATGCTAAGGGTTGGTGCGGCCCAGGCCGTGTATGTTACATGTGTGATTTTGACGGCTTAGATGCCCCTAGGTTGTGGTTTTTCAAACCAAAAGTTGGCCTAGCAAGTCAAAAGGCATTTGCAACAAACAAACAAAGCCAAAAAAAAAATCTTGACCTTTATATAATTCGTGTGTAGTGTGTGTAAAGTTATATAAATAAATTCTAATTTGAAAAAGGTAAGTAACTAACATGATTTTTGTGAGGGATTAAATTTCATACTTTAAAAGGGTTATGAACTCTCTAAAATTTAAGTTAAATAACCAAGAGGTTTTCATTTCGAATAACATTGAGTTTGAGTTTGGGGTTAAATTTTTAATATAAGGAAAAGTGAAGGACATAAAAAAAAAATTAAATTGAAATCTTAAAACATGGACATGGACACTATGCTATTATTTGTCACATTCGTTGGACTTTTAGATATAACATTGAAAACCTTGGATGCATAACCTCATTTTTCATATTTTCAATAATGGTCTCACCAATCCTTCAAACTACATGACCATAATGATTCTGGTCATGTGTTAACCAAGTTATATGCAATTAGTTTTAACTCAATTATATGCAATTACGGGTTAATAAGTAGTGGAAGAAGAGATAAATGCCATGCTTATTTTAAAATCTACCATACAACCATGTTCCACTTAATTAATCCTATAATTATTGTAGAGGTATGTTGAAATGATAGATTCAATTTTCTTTGTTGAATTGCATCGACTTTGGGATGGCTTTCAATACAATGCTTGAAATAATTTATGTAGAAGATTAGAAGATGTAAAAGTTACTTTGAAGTTGAGTGTTATAGTTATAAGGTTGTATAAAAAACTAATTTTTAATTGTAATATAGAAGTTAAGTAATGCATTTTTTTCTCATCTTTTTTGACATTCATATTGACAATTTAGAATCATGTTTGGTAAAAAGTTGGGTTAGTACTATTTTTGTTGGAATAGTGAACATTGTTCTTCTTTATGTCGAAGATATTATTCTTTTTATAAGGATCCCCTTCAATCTTAATAAGAAACTTAAAATTCCAAAATATTTTTATTTTATCTCTCGTTGTTAGTAAATATGGATAAGATAAAGATTATGGTCTTCAAATCCAACAAAATCACTTACCCTAGTTTTACATATGACAAGAACAATTAACTAAAGTTAATTCATACAAGTACTTTGGAGTTAACCTTCATCAAAAGATCAATTGGAACTTTCTGTATTGAAAAAATTCTTAGTGGACGATTGTTATAGTGAAAATTGGCACTTCCCTATTCACAATGACAACATCCCAAAGATGACACCTAAGTGTTCCTATTCGGTTACAATAATGAGCTTTTAAGAGAAGAAGAGCCCACATTTTCACCTTATATAACGATGGTGTACACACAGGGGGGTTCACTAGGAAGGGAAATATCATATCACGTCCATTCATATTGGGGGTTTGAATACTCCTGAAAACCTAAAACATATATTACCTCGTATTAAGGGGTCAAGGGGGGTTTTAATTTAACATAGTAATATAAATATTGGGGGTTATTTTATTTGGATGGGACGAGGAATAAAATTCAAATCGTGGGATGGATTCATATATATATCTTCTTCTTCACATATTTGGAGGCCTCCCACAAACACCTATCTTCCCACCAATTCCTCCTATAGATTACACGAGGTTGTGCCTCATCGAATCCTATTGGTGACCTATTCCTCAAGAACAAGCAATAACTATGAAAGCTCTTGGCTTGGGATGTTAATAGCCATGCTCCCCTAGTGTAGATTATAGGCATCGAGTGGAGCCTGAATTACTGTGTTATATTGCATCCACAGTTACTGGTTGTTTTTGTAAATATTAGCTTGTTATATATATATAGATAGATAGAGAGAGAGAGAGAGAGAGAGAGTGTTTGCATGTCAAATATAATTTTTAAAATATTTGTTTTATGATATTGTTTTTAAAATATTTATGTTAAATAGATTTTTATGTAATGTTAAGTAAATTTAAATGTAGAAAGTGATTGTATACAAGATGGTCAATTCATGTAGAATAAAATTAAAAGAATGGATAATAAATATTTCATTAGGACATAAATTTTTGTCAATGGATTGATTCAATTTTTTTAAACATGTTTAAAATTTTCCTAATATATTTTTCCTATGAATCAATACTATTTCTTGTTGTAGTTTATTCTTAGTGAAAATCAAGTGTTTGTTCACAGACTGTCTCAATAAATAAAATAGATTGAAATGCAGGGAAGTCCATCCATGAAAAGGTTTCAATTTTTCATTTTTATGGAGTTTAATTTATTAAGGTTATACAAAACATTATCTCTCTATGGATATACTTGTATTTACATGATATAAAATTAGTTGATTGGCAGGTTGTGGTGTGAAACATCTGCAATTATTATATTTTCTAAGCATTGAACTGACTATTGGACTATTAGTCTTTTACATTCTTTGTTACATTGATCTCTTGACCAAGTTTCCTCTTACACATTTTTTCCTTCCTCTTTATTTTTTCATTGGGTCTTCCACTATCCAATGCTACAAATTGATTAGTCGACTGTGCAATCTAGGTGGGATCATCATTAGCATTAAACTATTATTTTATTTAATATCTTGTTTTCTTGTACTAAGATGTGTTATCGGATCCTATTTGTTACAACTTGATCATATGATATAAATGGGGTATTAGAAATGGGTTGATAAAAATGGATACCTACAATATTTGGTGAAACTAGGGTTTTTTTTAATTGGATAGGTATATTGCGAGGGGGGATCAACAATACTATTTTAGAGGGAATTTTCCATTATTTAGTGAAATTAGAGATATTCTTTAATATCCTACGAACGATCGTGCTATGTAACAAGTTTGATGAGTGAACCCCCCGTGGGTGTACACCCCTCCAAAGAGATCTAGCCCATATATCCCATTGAAAGAACTGAACTTTGACCATATTTTGAGACTACACACACCTTTCCTTTGAAAAAGGTGCATGGGACCTAAAAATGACCACATATATATATAATAAAAAATGGAAGTTAAGGTAGTTTGTTGGTGCTTGGTAACCTCTCTAACTATACCAGAAACTCATTAAAAGGCGATAGGAGTGGCCAGGAAAGAGAGACACCCATCCACGTTGTCACCCTGGAGAAATTACATTGCAAATTTGATTTATTCATGCACTCACTAGTACAAAACGGGTAATTAGTGACTAAAATATTACTAAAAATAAACAACAAATGACTAATATTGGTCACGTGACCGTTGGAGACAAATTAGTAGTTACTTATATCCTGACCAAATTGGTCATTTATCACTTGGTCATAAATTACTTGAATTGCTTCATGAGTTGGTCATATATTTAATCATTTATTTGGTCTTTAATTATCATTATTTGGTCTTTATTTAGTCATTGATTGTCAGTAACTAGTCATTTATTTAGTCATTGATTGTTGCTACTTGGTCATTTAATTATCCTTTATTGATTTATGTGGATATGGCATAGAAGAATCGAACCATCAACCTCCAACCTGTAAGGAAGGTGCTCTTCCATTGAGATAACACCCTTAAATATAATCAATGTGCACACTAAAAATACATCACAATCCCTTACAAACATTAACACACTACGATTCCAACTGTAAAATAAAATATTTCACAAACTCTTAAAAACCTTAACACATTACCACAAAGGTATCTATATGATATAAGAGTCTGGTATCTAGAAATCAACGGTTTTGATCTTTCATTTTGCCACATTCAAGTTTCAAAGAAATATTTTTTCTAAGATAAATAAATAGAATAAAAATTATATCTATATGATATAAGAGTCTGGTATCTAGAAATCAACGGTTTTGATCTTTCATTTTGCCACATTCAAGTTTCAAAGAAATATTTTTTCTAAGATAAATAAATAGAATAAAAATTAAAGCAATGAACAAATAACATTCTTCAAACCTTCTAAATTAACCCTCAAATAAATGATTGTAATATTTAATAATGATTAATTATGACATCTATTGTCATTACAATAGAAGTTGCTAACATAAAATTAAAAGTTGAAAACCATAAATGAATTGAATAAATACTAAAGCAATGGACAAATAACATTCTTCAAACCTTCCTGTAATATTTAATAATGATTGATTATGGCATCTATTGTCATTACAATTAAAGTTACTAAGTTAAAATTAAAAGTTGAAAACCATACCATAACTTCGAATGTTTGATGGAGCTCTTCCATATCACTTGTGCCAAACTGAAACGTGTACTTGCTTATGGTCAAATTCTACCACTTACTTATCTCTATAAATGCACATAATAACATTGATACATAATACATCACAAACAATAAAATAAGTTAAAACTCACATGACAGTGAGGTTATTCATAACCTTTGTACTCCATATTTTGATCATAGTACAAAAATCAGTTCAAAATAAATTAAATAAATGAAAACAATCGATGCAAACTGCTTATATAATCCATCAATCCAAATACCTATGTTCGATCCCATTGAAGCTCTTGGACTAGCTTTTGTGAATTGGTTTCTAGTTGCTAAACATATGCCTCTGAAACCAAAAATATTATACTTCATATAATGCATTAGCTTGTGAGATATTTGGCAATCCAACATAGGTATATTTCTATATATTTATAGTACCTTTTTCCTCAATCTGCTCTTCCAAGCAGCCTCTCAATTTTGTGAAAGCATCACATATCAATGTAAATTTGTATAAGAATGGCATTTGAAATGATGATAGCACTAATATTAATTACAATATTGTATTAAAGCTCTCAAGATTGTACAGTTCTGAATTGATTGTAAATTTGTATAAGAATGGGATTTGAAATGACGATAGCACTAGTATTAATTACAATATTGTATTAAAGCTCTCAAGACTGCACAGTTCTGAATTGATTGGATATTTATATTTTTAGTCCTCTCAACACTACCTTTGTCAAGGATTTGAACCTGAATTTTGGTTGGGATTTGATAAGGAGCTGAGGCCCCTGATTTTATCATGTAAATATGGATGTGTATTTCCCAAGTAGCATGACAAATGCAAATGTTTAACCTCATTAATAAAAAATATAAAACAGGCTTCGATGGTGGCAGTACGCTAAAGAGATAGGATGCATTATGCAATATGTTTTATAAGATGGTGATTAAGGTGATTCCAAAAATATTAAAGTTAAAATTGAAATATGAGGTAGTTTCTAAAGAGAAATTTGGTTTCCCTACTATAGACAGATTATGTATGTTATTGGTGTTACTTAGGAATGCCTTCATACTACCAAGAAAAAAAATACTAGCGCTCTAGTGATGAAATTAGACCTGGCTAAAGCATATGATAAGGTAAATTGGTTTTTTGTAAGACTTGTTATGCTCATATTGGTTTACTTGTTAAAGTCACAAATTGGATAATGGCTTGTGTCTCCTCAGCAAGCTTTGCTAGGTTGGTAATTGGATCTCCTATGTCACCTTTACTGTTTCTATTGGTGATTGATATACAATCTAACAAGAACTCTAAATAGTTTTCATTTTTGTATAGGTTGTATTTAGAGTTATTTTACCCCCAATTGAAAAGTGATGCTATCGGTAGCTCACCCCTGTTTGGGGGGGTTAAAATTACAACTTTTGGAAACCTCGGTCGGTGACAATGCAATTAAAACCATAAATAAACTGTTGAATAAAAAATGTGATCGTCCATAATCACCCTGGTGTTTATTTAGGATTAAAACTACATCTTGTTTGAAACAATTGTCTTCATAATCAACATCATTGCAACAAAAATACCAAAAACAACCCCTCAATCTAAACTAGGTGTTATTAATGGCTCCCTTTTCTTCTGTTAGAACGGCAAGCTTTTTTAAACCATGTATATCCCAAGAAAAAACATTTGTTAAATAATCTTAAAAATAATATTTTTTTTTAAAATTAATATCTTTTTGACAAAAACTAATATATATATAATATATAAAACCCCATTAAAACATAATTATGAAAACATATTTAATATTTATTTTAAAAAATTAAAAAACAAAAATACATTTACAGACGCGAACTTTATTTAAATAAATAAAAAATAACCTATAAAATTTAAACTTTATATTAATAAAAAAACAAGATAATTTAAAATTTATTTTAAAAAATAAAAATAAAAACATTTATAAAACTAAGACACTTTAAAATTTATTTAAAAATAAAAATAAAAAACATTTAAAAATTCCATGTTATAAAGAAACGTGAATTTTATATAAATAAAAAATAATTTAAACAAACCCATATAAAATTTAAACACCTTAACGGGTGGCCCTTGGCGGAGGGTTGATGCTCGGCATCGAGCTCCTCTTCACACCCTCTCATTTTTTCTTAAATATTAATAAAATGTTTAAATTTTATGTAAATTTGTTCAAAACATTAACAAGTGGCATAGCTACAAACATTACCTTACCTTTTATTTTTCTGCACTATCAAAATCTTAGAATAATCAACCCATAGTATTTACCCACTTAGACATTATTTCATTTATTTTGTCTTATTTGCCTAGTCCATGAGTCCCACCATGTGCAAGTTGCTAATTGCCTATCCATAGAGGTCAAACTTGCCATTATTGACTCATGGAGCGCTTGGGAAAGTCCTGGGAATCAAATCTGCTTTATTCCTGGCCTCCTAGGCGCCCTTCTGCTTTTTCTACTTTGTTGACTGCTTTTCCAGTTTTTAAAGCACATAAGGAAAGCTAGACTAGGTGAGGTGAACCTGTTTTATTCCCCTTTCATCCTCCACTCTTTCCTCCATGAAAAAGCATGTATGATCTGCCATTTGACCACTCTTTAGCTTGCCCATGCGCCCTTGCTAATTCGTGGGGTCCTTGATAGATTTGGGATCAGCTTTTTACACCTATGGGGGATTTGCCTATTTTGGGTAAGCCTGCTTTATGCTAGATTTGGATGCTTCCTCATGCATTCTATTTGCTCATGTATTCTATATATTCAGCAGCCTATGTTATTATAGGGTTGGCTATTGTACACTCAGTTAATATAATTTTGTGTTACAGCTCCATATTCAGTCTCCATTGTTGATAATTTGCATGATCAATTGTTAATTGCTGTGAGTGAAATTAATCTACTGCAGGCCTGAATTTCTACACAAAAAGCCTTTATTAAAATTGGAAGTGAGGAGACTATTACACACTTGCTTAATAAATGATTTAAACACTATTAAGGTTTTTAGGTGAATACGGTTTTTTTTTTTCACAAAGAAAAGACAACTTTATATTAATAAAGTTGTGTAAAAAAGACAATGGTTATAATAGCAAAAAGTATTTGCAAAATGAACCAAGTGTACCAGAGTATCCCAAATATAGTCTAATGAGTAATCAGCGATATCATAGTTTAATTTATCATAGCTATTCTTTCTAGATTCAAAACGATCCATACATAGATCAAAACATATCTACCAACAGAGAGGGACAAAACACTAAAAAAAACTATCGCCTCCAAAGAAGTCCAATGGACAAAACAAACTGATGACAGTCGAAAGAATCCATAATACCATACAGATAGTACTTTAAAACAACTCACAGTCCTTTCCTCTATTAAGGAACCATAAGATTATACTTTCCAGAAGTTCAATCTGTGACGTATCCCAATAGCCTGTTTTGATAACATATCAGCCTGTGTTGTATTCCCGAAAAACATGAGCAATAGAAAGAGTAGGACAAGAGTTAAGCATCTCACGAACCCTCTGCAACCAATGATGGAGAACAATTATGACTTTTGAATCCTCCATAATACGCCCAAGTCTAATCCCACAGATTTTCACAAAATGGAGAAGACCCCACAAAGGCAATAATTCAGCCTGATTATTAGAACCCTTTCCAGCACTCATAAAAAGATGAATACAATAATTCCTTGCCATCATAACAACCATACCAGCTCCACAGACACCATCAAGTGTCGCACCATCAAAAAATCCCACCACCTCATCACCAACAGGATCAGGAAAAGTGGAAATCCAATTCCTGCCATGTGAGAAACACATCTAACCATTGTTGCTTTGTAGGGACAAAAGCATTATAGTTTATAGGGACAAAATAATTATAGTTTATAGGGACAAATTCAAATAGAAGACGATTCTAAGCACACCAAAGATCCCACATAAACACCATAGCCATATCTATCTTAATGTCTGGATGATCCACAGTATTCAAAAGAAAATCGAAACAGGAACAAATGTTCCACGACCACATACAGTTTAATGTAGAGAAAATGTGCATCCACAGTCGATGAGAAAGAGCACATTCAATGAAAATATGATCAACCAATTCAGAGGCATCTTTACAAAGAATGCTCCTACCAGGCCCATGGAAACCGTGACGAAGCAGCACATCCCAAGTTAAAATCTTGTGACGAATAGAAAGCCACACAAAACATTTCACTTTTTGTGGGACTTTGACTTTCCAAATCACTGAATGCCACCACTCTGGCTGATAAATCCAATGATGCGTGAGGAGAGATGAATAAGAAAGACAAGCAGAAATAGAACCATTCTTTTTATCACTGACCCAAATCAAATAGTCAGATTCCTCTGAGAAAATAATTCCTGCCTCCTTTAAGCACTCGACGAAAGCATCCCATTCAATTGCACAAGATCCATCCAGACCCAAAGACAACGTTGAGAACCAAACCACGGACCCTTTAGCATCAAGAGCATGTCTAAGGACCAATATATTCCTCCCATGGAGAGCTTGCAAAAGGTTATCAAATAGTTTCCACTTATCGATCCCAACAATCAGATCCACACCAACATTTATATTTTTACCACAACCAACCTGCCACTTTAACTCACAAAGAATACAAGGCAGAGCAGTACACAGAGTGCTCCAAACCCTCGAAGCAGCAGGCAATTTGTAATTTCCTACACAACTCGCCAAGACGTGAGGGGTAACCTTTTCATATATTTAGCATTAATGATGTCACCCCGCAATCCTATCTTGGATAATCCCCGCCACAGGCTCTTCGCATAGAGATATATATTAAAAAGACCAAGGTGCTTGAAACCCCAACCACCCTGGGATTTTGGCATAGACAGAGATTCCCAATCTGCCAAATGGAATTTTGCATTTTCATATAAACCCCTCCACTAGAAATGAAAGAATAGTCTCCTTAGTCCTGTTAAGATGCTAAAAGGAACATGAAATAATGAAAACCAATACACTGGGATAGACTATAGAATCGAAAGGACTTAAAGTCTTTTCACCCCCCAAAAAGAGCCACTTAGATGTCCACCTTCCCATATGCCGTTGAACTTTCCTTATCAGCCAAAACTAATCCAACCACAAAGAGGAATTAGGTTTTAGAAAGAAATCCAGGTACGAAAGACCAGTATCCAAGGAATCACTATGAAAAAGAAAAATATTTGAAATACAAGACACAATAGATTCCTCCATATCCCAATGTCTTAAACACAATTAAAAGGACTAAAAGACATACCAGAAGCACTGCAGAATAACTTAGTTAGTCCTTTGATAAAAAACCACTCCTCATAAATACCATTACCAAAAATTATCACATCGTCAACAAAAAGAGTACGAGTTAAATAAATAGAGCCAGAAATTTGTACTCCTTTAATCGATCCCTCTTCCTTAGCTTTCCAATGGAGTAAACTAAGACCTTCAATGACCAACAGAAACAGGTATGGCGAAAGCGGACATCCTTGCTGAATGCCACGTGACCCTTTAAAGAAAGATGTTGGTGACCCATTGATTAAAACAACAAAGGATGCATAATTTACATAGGACATAATCCACTAAGTAAAATTCGCAGGAAGGCCAATCTAAACAAGAATCAATTGTAAGAAGGAACAATCCACTTTATCATAAGCCTTTTCAAAATCTAGTTTAAGGATCATCGCAGATATCTTCTTTAATTTAACCGAGTGCATGGCTTGTCGAATGATCCCTGTAGCATCCATAATTTGTCTTCTAGGAAGTAAACCAAACTGTTCAGTCGAGATGGATTTTCCCAAAACAACATTCATCCTGCCAGCAATGATCTTAGTGATTAACTTATACGTGAGATTGCACAAAGCAATTGGCCTATACTTAGCAAAGGAGGAAGGTCTGTCAACTTTCAGGACCAAAGTGAGGAAAGTAGTGTTAAGGTTTTCAGGAATCAGCCCAGTCAATCTAGTCTCCTCAATAGCATCAACCAATTCTGAACCCAATAGATCAAAAAAATGTAAATAAAATTTCATAGTCCATCCGTCGGGACCAGGGCTCTTATCCCTGGAGAAAGCTTTCAACGATTTTTCCACCTCCTTATTATCTATAGGACCACCAATCAGAAGACAGTCCTCTTCATAGAAAAAAAAAAGTGGAATTTTTTTTAGCACTGCCAGTTGATCAGAAATATTATTCAATTTGGGATCTTTATAAAGATTTGATAAGTATGAGATAGCACTAGCCTTAATTGATGATTGATCAAAAACTAAATTTCCATTTTCATCTGAGGATTCCCAAATAGAATTTGTGATCCTCCATTTATTATCAAATTGATGGAAATATTTTGTGTTCTCATCCCCAGCTTCCAACCAAATGGAATGACTCTTCTATCTAATAGTTTCTTCCTTCTGCCTCAATAAACAGTGCTTCTGAGAAATTAGTTCCTTAAATTTCTCCACTCGTTCAGCACTGAAAAGGTCCTCCCCAGATCATTCTCATCCAAGTGAATAGCTTCTTCAATAGCACATAAAGAAGAGTCCTCCTCCTTCTTCATTTATAATTACCAGGCCCTTCCCAAAGGGCGGATCTTATTTAATTTAAACATAAGATCCTTCATAGAGGAGAGATGCCTTAGAACCTCAAGAGTCAAAATCCCCCACTAATTTTAATCAAGTCATTAAATTCATCGATCAGAAGCCAAGTCAGATTGAATTTGAACTAGGGATACTGAATCTTTCCTTTATCAAAATCTAGTTGTAATACAATAGCTTTGTGATCAGAAAAACCCATAGAATAATTCTAGCTAGGATAGCGACCAAGAGCATCACACAAGGATTCATCCATAAATAAACGATCAAGTCGTTTTGCAATACCCGCTGAGCCACAATTCCCATTTGACCAATTCGGCATTAGAACCACCGGAGCAACGTCCACCAGATCAGCAAAATCAAAAAATTTATGAAAATAATCTGATAGTGGGTCAGTAACATGACTCGATCCCCATACCTCCTCCCCTAACCAAGTGAAATTTAGGTCCCTAATCACCACAAGATTGGGAAGAGAGAGAAGGCCTGAGTGGACAATTCTATCACAAAAAGGACCACGCTGAGAATAAGGACCGCATATATTTAACAGATGAATCATCAAACCAAAACCTTAAATTCCCTTTAAGAAGTAACCCTGTACAAGATTGATAAGCCCTACGATCATCCACCATTGGATTCCATGCCACCAAAGCCCCCCCAGAATTACCACAAGAATCCAAAGCACTAACCAACCATCGAGGCCTCAAATGGTGAAAGAAGGAGCATGCATCCGAACCATAGGACATAATTTCTTGAATAAAAACCACCATCGAGAAAACATAATCAAGTAACCTTTTGAAAGCAGCATGTTTCGGTCCCCCTCCCAACCCACAGATATTGAAAGATAAAGGGTTCATTTAAAACCTTCCAACGGGGCTGCACAAGCTCTAAGTGTCCCAGGAGACGAGCAAGTAACAAAACTATCATATAACCCACACTCAGAGAGTAGAGCAACCTTGTGATTGACAAAGGAATGCTCCCTGATAGCATTATTTATCCCACACATGCCCCCTTTCATGGAATTCTTAGATTTACGAACAGTCACAAAACCTGTATTAATCGACATAAAGGACGAAATCTCAGCACCCGGGGAATCCACCAGCGCAAAGGTAGGGTTAGGAACACAAAGAAATGGAGATGTAGGAGAGACCAAAACAAATTCATCACCAGAAGGGACAGTGGGTATCTACAGGAGATGTAGATACACAAGACAGAGACTCATCCCACATAGGGGAAGGAGAGAGTGAGATATTAAGTCCAGCCAAAGACGTAGATGGAAGTGGAGGAAAATCATCCAAAGATAAATAGTTTTCTTCTGCCTCCCTACAGATATCCAAACCCCCAGAAACAATGGTGTTCTCAGGTACACCCACACCAACCCCCCCTCGCCCCCCCCACAAGTGGAGAAGAGACCTCAGGAAAACCCTCATCACATACTTAATAGCAGAAACCATATCCATCTCCTCCAATCCAGAAAAATATTCTAATACTTCAACAATACTTTAGAATTTTAAAAGGAGAGGAACATTCGAAGAGAACTTACCAACAAATTCAAGTGTCGAGGCCTTGTCAAGCGGGAGTGGAAAGCTGATATATTTATCAAGATGTGACTGCCCATCACCATTAAGAACAGGAAAAGCAGAGTTTGACATGCCACATTTCAAAGGACAGGCATCCTTTGAGTTCCTTGTATCACGACAAAAGTGACAGTGAAAAGCCACTTTCCAATAATCCAACTTTTGAATAAAGGATCCCTTATCCCAGATAATATCCAACTCAGCTAGAAGGCCCTTTGAAATATCAACATTCACAAGCATACAAGGAGTAGACTGCTCACACCCAAGGAGATGCTCATCCTCCATCAATATGAAAGTACCAATTTCATTTGTCATTTTCATGAACCCTTGCAGGTTCCGACAGTGTATCGGATAGTCTGCAAGAATGACCGATAGGTGCCATCGAGTGAAACACTCTGAATGCGGGTCGAAACCAACATGCCAATGACCCAATACCAAGGAACCGAACCCTAGAATCCAATACTATGACTCTATAGCTTCTCTATCCTTGACCGACAAAAACTGAAACAAAAACCAACCATTAACAAAGGACACTACCTTTGGCACATATTTCAATAAGGGCTTCCAGCATTCCCTAACCCAGGCCACAATGGCTGCTCAAGAGGGTTTGACATACTCAAAACGACCAATAAGCACCCACTTCGAGAGGGTCGATACCATATCAATAGTAATACCACTTCCCAATACACAAACCAGACGACCAAGCTTCACCTTTTTAAAGGCCATATGTATCAGTTTAGAGAAAGCCCCTTTCACCCCACGTGAGTCCAAGGTAGAGTGACTGCCACCCACATGAGTGCCCTTTCACTTGCATGCCGACAAAAGAGATCCTCTCCCACCACGAGAATCTGAGAGAGGAACATCTCCACCCTTAGTGGAAATGATAGTTGTTGTCGAATACCACTTAGAGAGGTGAATACGCACTTTAGGATTTGACCAAAAGCCAAAAGCATGTACTAGAGAAGGCGCCATCCCATAAACCATGGTAAAAAAACAAAATAATATGCCTAGAAATCCCTGCACGAGGACTGACAAGGAAAAAAGAGAAATAACAAAGAAACTGACATTAGAAACTTCCCACTTTTTGACAACAAGTTGGTACTAGGTCTGTAGAACTTACAGACTTAACTCCTATAAACAGAAGGACCAAAAAACAAGCAATTCAAGTAGCAAATAAAAAACCCACAACAAACCTTCAAAACAAAGTCACACTGTAGAAATCGTAACCCAAGAGGCCACAAAGGTTAAACCACAGACCATACACCACCAAAAAGCAAACCCAATCCGAAAATCACGTGACCCAACCCTCAAAACAACCAATAAACATAAAAAACTGAGACATAAGTTCACTTACCGTCAGCACAGTAAAAGGGCACTGAAAACTGCATAGACCACCGAAAAATCCAGGGTTCCAACCATAAAGAACAGGAAAGAAAAAGTCCTAGGGAGAAGAGAAATAAAGGGAAACCACCCACCAACAAATCACAGGTAACAAGCAACCTACCCCAACAATCAAAGACCGAGACACTGGATAAACAACCACAGATAACAACAATGGAACAACCAGAAGATTTCCAGAGCTTCCATTCTTAGGGTTTTTTCCAGAGCATACGATAAAGGTTGTTGGGCAATGTAATCAAGAGGTGGTTAGTCATAGCAGGGATTGACTATGACCGATGAAACCAATTCGGGAATTCTCCATTTGAAAACAGTTATACACTTCGTATACAACAACGCCCTTATCTGTAATTTTTTTATATAAATTTTAACTTAGTTTTTGTTATACAAAGTTGGTTTAGTTTTATTCTTTTTGTTTTTATTTTCTTTTATTTTTAAATAATAATATTTAATGGGAAATTTTTTTTTTACTTTTTTACTTTTATTTTCAACATCTGTATTTTAATAATAGTTTTTTATTTTTATTTTTTATATAATTCGTAAAATTTATTTATTTGAATTTTAAATTATTTTAGAGTGGTGTTAATGGTTGGAGTTTTTAATTTTCTTATTTATTTTTAAATTGGTTATTTTAATTTTAATTTTTCAATTAAAGTTTATTTTGTCTTAGTTTATTTTTAATTTTTTTCAATTATTATTATTATTATGTGGTTTGATATTCCATAACTTAAACGAAGCACACTACATCCATGAGAATAATTCTTAGGGGCCACTATAGGGTTTTGAAATGTCTGCAACCATAACATGACAAAAGAAAAGGATGCGATTGATAACACATCTTTTCAATTTGGGGGTTGATTTTGACATTTTCATTGTAATGGTGTTGTTTGTGAACACTAAGGCTTCAAACGGGATGTAATTTTAAGCCCGAATAAATACAAGGGCGATTAAGAGGGTCAATTTTTCAATTTGAGGGTTGATTTAGGGTTTTGATTGCACCAACACCAATTGAGACTTCCAAATAGATGTAATTTTTTAGCCTCCCCCAAAAACGATGATATCGGTAGCACAAATTTTCCATTTGGGTGCTAATTTTTGTGTTTTTGACACAAAAATATGAGTTTTTATGGCTAGAGTTCTTGTTTTGAGAATATAGTTCTCATCAAGTTGTATAATGTACAACATAATGGTTACAAAAGCTTGTAAGGATTGGTATTTTTCAGGTATCAAATTTTCTTCTCTGGTTAAAATCACTCATTTTCTTTTTGTAGTTGATGTGATCTTTTTGTCCTGCAAACATAAGAGAACTGAAGTTTCTTCATGATATTTTAGTTATGTGCTATAATGCTATGGGAATGTATATTAGTGTTGAAAAATCCTGCATTTATTTTCACAATGTTCCTGAGGAGGTTTTATCAAAGTTCAAGTCTTTTTTTTAGTAAAAGTTTGCAAAATGCGATGATGGTTTTAGATACCAGGGGTTTGTATTGAAACCAAACAAGTATAGGGTGGTGGAATTGATGTGGTTAGTGAAAAATATTGAGAGAATAACATCCAATTAGGATTTCAGGCTTCTCTCTTTGGATGGAAGACTTACTTTAATCAAATTTGTTTTTTTAAGCATCCCTGTCTTTTGGTGCTCTCTTATTTTATTTCCAAAATCAATCATTAACTTTATAATAGAAAAAAAAAATCATTTATCATGGGCTAATTAGTCTGGAAATGGAAACAAGTTTCATTCAGTATCTTAGGAACAACTTTCCTTGCTAAAATCCATGGGTGGCTAGGGAATTAAAAACTGTCTCAGTTTTAATACAAATTTATCTTTTAAGAGTTTGTGGAGATGCCTTTTTGTAAAAGGCTTGTGGAGTTTAGACATAAAATCAAAGTATTTGAAGGATCAATCAGTTATCAATTGGTCCAAGTTGTCAAAAATATATTCCTCTAGTGCTTCAATTATTTGTAGTTTTATCAAGGTTTTTCACTGCATAAATAAGGGGATTTCTGGGATATAGGAAATGGTAAAAAATTCATAGGGATCAATCCTTATATTGGCGACAATGGTCACTTTGAACTGCCTCAAGAAATTTAAGAACATCTAGATGTGGTCGAATTAAATACTCTATATCATATTAAAATACCAGAATAGGCCATTTTAAAAGGTTGTTGTTGGTTCAATTCTCGAGATGCAGGTCTTACAGGGATGGGATTCTTTATGGGATGAGTATATAAGCTCTTTAAACATTGCAGGGATCAAATTGAGGGATGAGGATGATAAATTGGTTTGGGTATGGAATAAAAAAAATGGTAACATGACATCTAAGGTGGCATATGAAGCAATTATAAATACTTTGTCATGTCCTAATCCCAATGAGACTACTAGTTGACAATGTTTCACTCACCTACTAGTTCCCTAGGTTGGGGAGGAGGCATTAAATATTTCAATAAGGGAGCTATGGGACCCAAGAGAACCTTAGTTTGTCATTTACACATTAAATTGTGTCATACAAATAATAAATATGGATAAAATAAAGTGGCATTGCTTCATAAGGACATTTGGAGGTTCATGGAGACCTTGGGTGGCTAGATTCGTTCTAGATTCTTCCTTACACATGTCATGACTTAACCCAAAATTTGAAATTATGAGTAATGGAAATTTCTTGGAAGGTGAATAGGTGTCAAGTAACATATCATCATCCCAAGTATTCGAATGAGTGAAGAGGAGTAACTCCCCATAGAAGAGGAAGAGGCTAGGAAGAAACTAGATGCCACTTGGAGAGAGATTACATGTGTTTTATGACAACAATGATGGAATATTCTATGACAAGTCAGACATTATTGCATACCTATGAAAATTTGACATGTGAGTTCTAAAAATATCTTCCAATAGGGTGCACTTGGGGTTTGGTGGCAGCAATTCATATTTGGAGGAAGATGAAGGGTTGAGGAGAAGGACAAGTGTCTTGGAGGTTACTAAACATCAAGGATGAGTTGGAGGAAGCTTATGGGAGTGAATTTGAACTTTGAGTACCTTTGGAGGGTTATAAAAATATATCATGAGGAATGATCTAATGGATTTTAATCATTTGAGAAATTTCCTTTGGCATTTTGGAAAGCACTAGCTTGTCCATTGCACAATGAGTGCTCACTTACCCTGCTAGTGAGACAATTTCAAGAGAGTGAGATTCTCATCCAAGTTGGATGTGGGAGAGTCTACCCTGAACTCTCATTTGTAGCTTAATGGATTTTTTTTACTGCATATAAGAGGCTGCTACTTTTTGTGACCCATCTCTCCTGCCATTCTCTCAACCCCCACTTCAATATTTCCATATTTCTTTATGATGGCACACTTGCGTGAATGGTGGTTGTGTCCCATTAAGTTTATTTGATTCCAAAGAATGGGTGAATGATTTTTGGCTCTATAATATGTCTCCCTTCCTCTCTGTATGTCGAAATCAACAGAAATACATATGCAAATGTCCACATTTCCAAGATTTGTTGTGACTAGTTTCCATGTGTTGATTTCCCGTTTCATGGAGTTGTATATCTGATGTATGTTGCAACTTGGGTCTGATTTTATATGTTTTTAGTGATATATTAATATTTTTTTAATGGTATATATTCATTTTTCTCTATTTTGAACCATTAAATACACAAATTGTGAGTCAAAGTTGAGCTTTTACATGTCACTTCCCTTAAGCAAATATCACTGAGATTATGCATTCAAATATGAATATTTACACCTATGTTGCATAAATATTAACCATATAAAATGATAGTAAATGAATTCTAATAACAGTCCCCATACTCTTTTACAATTTTGGAGGCTCGCATAGGAGTTGGAGAGCAATTTCTGCTCACACCCTAGGGGGAATTGCACCATAAACTACTAGTAATTTTACCATTTTTTCCAATGTTACCAAATCGAGTTGTAGATGTCTATAACCTATAATCAAGTTATCATATATTCCATTTAGTGGTCCTAAGACTCCTCATATCAGTCCCTACCAAATTCGATACCATCTTGTGCCATTTGAATCCCCTAGAGTCAAGAGTAGTCAAGACAAAGTTTTCCCAAATTCTGCCTTTGTTGGGAATTTTTGAATTGGGTCATTACAGTGGTATCATAGAATTATATTAGCACCTTATGGATTCCTCTATTAATTTTTCTTGATGATAAACTCCCTCCATTAGAAACTGATACTAGAGACATTAACATTAGAAGAGAAGAAAGTGAAGAAATCAATTCTATGTACGAGGAGATTAGAAAAGAACTAGGATTTGAAGACATGGATGAAAACGAATATAATGAGGACCGTAATATATTCATTAAATGATCTCTTGAATGGATGACCAAATTTTTTATGCAAGGGTTCAAATTGTTGGCTATCCAACTTGGGGGCAAGTCAACACTTGGGAGTAGTAGTAGTTCACCTCATGTTGAGAAGAAGACCAATGGGGAAGCCATTTTTTCAAATACTGGAGCTCACACTACTACATTTCGACCAAAAATCCGACGGCCATCATGTCGGATTTTCGACACTTTCCTGTCGCATGTACGACACTTTGATTTTTTCTTAAGCGTCGGAAACGTGGCGTCGGTTATCCGACACTTAAGTAACCGTCGGTTAAGCGACACTTAACTAACCGTCGGATAAGCGACAGGTATAACCGTCGCTTAAACCATGGCTCTAGAGAGTAAGCGTCGCATAAACGACAGATAGAGATGTCGCTTAAGTGACGGATATCAAGACAAAGCGTCGCAAAAACGACATTAAGATCTGTCGCTTAAGCGATGGATATCAAGAAGAAGCGTCGCAGTTTCGATAGCTAGATCTGATTTTTTTAAAAACATACCTTAAATATCCAGCCAAAAACCGTCGCTTAAGCGACGCGTATTAACAAGAAGCGTCGTATTTGCGACAGCTAGATCTGATTTTTTTTTAAAAATACCTTAAATATCCAGCCAGGAACCATCGCTTAAGCGACGCGTATTAACAAGAAGCGTCGCATATTCGACAGCTAGAGCTGTCACTTAAGCGACGGCAGTGAATTTTTAAAAAAATATATATATATTAAATATCCATAACCTATATCAATCAAAATGAACAAAGAGATATAAAGTTACATCACGAAAATGTTCAAACACAAGTTGTGATCTGGATATTAAATGAAAAGGAAAGAAAGAAAAACAATAAGATTTAAGTTATGATAGTCACAAAGTACAAGAAAGATATGGATAATGCCTATAAGGAAATCGACCCAGAATTTTTAAAAGCTATAGAGGTATACGCTAATATTGTATTTTCCCTGCCAAAAATAATATCATTTTGATCAAGTTTCTGTATAGGAGCTTGGTGCATGCAGATAACTAGCTATGCACAACTGTAAAACAAGGTTGATCATTCATCATGGCAATCAGCAGTAAGTTAAGCAGGACTCGTAGATAAATGAAGCAATCAGCAATCAGCAGTAAGTTGAGCAGGACTCCTAGATAAACGCACAATGAAGCAGAGAAAGCAACTTTGTCAGTGATGTTCGTTGATTGCTATTAGAGAATTGAAGCATAGGAACATGTAGATAATTCTGGTTGATCCTCAAGGGCACCTAACACAACCCTGACAGGGTTGAGCGATGATCTAAAAATACGTTTGAAGTTCCAATTTTCTTGTAAGGTAATCCTTACTTCCTAATCCCTGCTTGTTTTTTTCCTCTTTAACCCAATTATCCAAAATTATAATCGCCATAGTTTACCTCAAATATATTATCATATAAGTTTAGGTAACTACGTTTCCCGAAATTCTATCCCCCCAAAATGAGCATTTTCAGTAATTCCGTCCGATGCTAAGCCTAAAATAACCCTATTCAACTCTAGCAAGTTCCCACTCCCAAAATCCTTTCCGGTCCCCTGTTTCATGCATTTATTTTTATATCTACGATTTGAAAATAAGAACTAATGGTCAAACTGGCATCAGCAATTCTAAATGACTGTATGCACATTTTCAAAGTATAGCCAAAAAAGTGGAATAAGAACAAATACCCCATCCCGTATTAAGCTAAATTAAAAATGAGTAGACCACAATCCACTGAGTTTAAAAGTAGTCCAACCTGATCAGGAGTGAGATCAAAAGTTCTATCACCAATTGTAAATGATACAGTGGGCATGCTTGATAGGTTATTGCAATCCACAGTTGCCTGTCCATTAGGGTTTGGCAACCGGTCACAAAGCTGGACATTGTAATTTATAACATCATAACCATCAGTAGATAACAAGTACCAATTGTTTCAAAATTCATTTTATCGTAGATAAACTAGGCCATATAATGACAGTTTGTCTTTACCTGATCGAGATATGTCATAATTTGGTCCTTGGACACATTCCTAGCTATCTGATTCTTTTCCCATACCACTGCCATCTCACAAGCAGCACACATGCCACTACTACTCGCTGATGTTTCCTCGTTACCTTTCTCAAGAACACTAGCAATTCGCATACTGTACATGTGCAGCACTTATGTTAAAGGCTGTATCGTGATATCAAAATGCAATTTGAAAAAGTAAAATGCCATTAATTAAGATTGGTTAGAAAAAGCATCTCACCCGACATCTCTGGTACCATCAAATGAGCATAAACCTATTTGGGAACAGACCTTTTGAGGATTTGAGGAACCTTAAAATAGTCAGTGTCATAAAAGTATCCAATTAATGTATTCCATAAGAGGCTAATGAAATCAATGTGACAAGCCACACATTATTTAAATAAATTTCCAGAATGAGAGGAAAATGGACATGCGCAAAAGACAGTTGAAACAGCACTCTCTAATATCCAAGAAGACACGAGTAAATTCTTTACAACCTTAGTTAATTCACATTGGTTAGGATGAAGACTCTTACTAGAGAAAGTGTTAGGACTCGATACATCCTAAGAGCCAACAGTTAAATAAAACAAGCCCAAACCTTGATGAAATTATTGTAAATCGTATTATCTAAGTGATGGGAAACTTTATGGTCCATTAACTGATAGACAGGGGACTTCATGGCTCAAAATGTGAAATGAAAACATGAATAAGGTGTTCATTATGGTACATCCTATAGTATATACGACATTTGATATGATAGAACAGATCATATTATTGGTTGCCTCCTAGTTATCAACCATAATGTTTTCCACAACTTCAAAAAAAACACTCCCAAAATAGCCATTCAAGTTGAAAAGACCATAAACTAATGACATGGTTTAGGGTTCAAAAGCATGACAGAGGTAGCTTGTTGGGTTTAAATTCTTAAATGGAAACATTCTCTCTTAAATACTCTTTATAATCCTCACAATACTTCTAGTATGAGAAGAGAAAGGGTAATTCCTCCGCAAAAACTAATGCAAATATGCATCATCATGCTTGTGACTCCTCCAGCTAAGTATTTAATAAGAAATTGAATATTACACAACAACCCATGGCCCAATTACCTTTCTATATAAACTGATGGAAGACATGCACAAAAGACAGTTGAAACAGCACTCTCTAATATCCAAGAAGACACGAGTAAATTCTTTACAACCTTAGTTAATTCAAATTGGTTAGGATGAATACTCTTACTAGAGCAAGTGTTAATTTTAAATAAAAATTAATTAATTGTAAATTGGGTATAAAAATACACCAATACAGTTGACCACATTTGGTGTCTCAACTGCTTTGTGCATAATCTTATCTCTTCATATTCTCCTAGATTTAGCTAGC
>LPNX010439901.1:3821-43654 GCA_001517045.1 Pseudotsuga menziesii
TTGCCACACTAGGTGAATCACACATTGTATGGCCTTCCCTTGTCCCGCTGCAGACTCATTAGCCCCTTTGGACCACTTTATGTCTTTTGATGTTACCTTGATCATCCCTTAAAACATTAGAATATTGATATACGCGGCTTTTCCCTCGATATCCGTGTACATACGCGGATATTTCCCCTATAGTCGCGTACATCGGAATGTGTACATAAATCCAAATCCTTTTGGACTGTTCCTTGACTTGGATCTGACTCATATGACTCCTGGCCTTCCATATGCCTTGAGATCGCATGGATTCGACCCTTCAGTATCCCTTTGAAGAACTATATAAGGAACCCATTGGTACAGTGAAAGCATAAGAGAACTTTGAGAGTAACAAAACTATAGTCCATTGTTGCCAAGATTTATGCTTGAGTCTGCATCCCTTTGTCCCTTGGAGCACTGTTGTGTTCTTCCCAAGCTTGCCTTTCACTAGTAAGATTGCTATCAAAGTGATGGAGGATTGAGGTGGTGGAGGCCCGAGTGGGGGATTCAGTTTCTCCGATTCGCAGACGTGCCATCAGAGGTTGTCACTTGTAATCTCTGATTCTTATTAATAGAAATATCTTTTCCTGTCCAGTAATGTGTATTTGAATGAATATTGTTTCCATTGGAATATGTCAAATGCTTTTACATTATTGATTATATATGCTAGAATAGATCTAACACCATGAAAAATAGTATGCTTGTATTGTTTACTTGTTGTTGAGGACGTGCTATAACAATTCAAGTTGAAGATTGGAAAGCTCATCAGGGATCTACTACAACCGTCCGGAATAAGGTACGAGGTTTGATCCTTTAGTGTTAGATTGTTTTATTTCTATTGCATATTGGGAAAGATTGATTTCTGGAGTCTAGCTGTCTGTTGTGGTACCCCAAGCCATAGGAATTTCTCTCCGTAACAGTATTTTGACCTGAGTATTTTTTAGAATGAATAAAAAATCATATGAAACTTATTACAATCATAAATTTACCATGATAAGCTCAAAATCATTAGCATTCAATGACATACATCAACATAGTGGGGAAATGGTCATTGTTTGCTCATTAATAATTACTTTTACATTCAACCATTTGGTATTTCAATCTAATACTTTCTGAATATGGAGAAAATATAATATTACACTGATTAAAATCATAAATGGATCAGGATAATCTCTCCCAAATAGTGCAATAACTCACCCAAAGCGCAATCCCTCCATGAGCAAGAATAAGCAATAAAAACTGGGAATGGTTGAGAGAAAGTGCTGCACTAGAAGGAACCACGAGATTCCCTATAGCTTACACTTGAAAATAAAAAATCCATTAAATATCCATGAAATACTTGAGTGGCCTCTCCAAACACCAACTTGGATGGGAATATTTCACCCTCGAAATTGGCTAAGGCAAGAAACTAGTCATCCACTAGCTCTCTCAATTCACAAATGAAAATTTCTCAAATGATCAAAATCTATTCTCTTGGTTAATCCCTGTATTTTATAAAAATTCTTAGAATTACAAGGTTACCAATCCATCCACAAGCTAAAGCCGATTTGAATTAGAGTGCGTGCTCAAGATTTGCCATGTGTCCTCCCTTTGATATCCTTCCATCTTCCCCCAACTCGAGTAGGAATCCATTGAGCTTCCCCAACTCACATAAGAGCCCTATTTGATGCTATATTTTGACCTAACATGTCATATATGTCATATGTTAGCTTTCAAATCTGATTTGTGTCATAGGTGTCATAGCATCTTCATCATTGTTCTCATAGAGCTAGGGAATCTAGTCCAAGTGTCTCACTAGCTCCAAAATGACCCTTCCTCTCCCATGTAACTTACATTTCCTTCCAAATTCAACCTATGATGCATATTTCCAAGTGTATTATCCTTCTAACTCATCCAAGAAAATTTAGGCTTCCCATGGATTCGAAATTGCAAGAGGAGGATACCACGTGGCACAAAAATTCAAGCTTGTGTGGTCCCCATAGTCTCCATGTGTCTCCCTGCTCCATTGCCACTTCATTTTTCTCTTGTATTTATTTAATTAGCTCAATTATTAAATATTTATTCCATTATAATGTATGAACATCATATATTATCTCCCTTATTAAATTTCCAAATGTATCTATCAAACCTAGGAAACTAGTAGGATTGGTGGAATTCTCCTGCTATGCAATTATTTAAAATGGGGGCATTACGGTCCTCCCCACCCAATATTGCTTGTCCTCAAGAAATTTCATATCTGGATGCTAAAAAATATTCATATTCCCAAGTGAAATCCTCATTTGGTACTCCTTCCCTTGCACCAAGTGCTCTCTTATGGTTTTTCTCATTGATTTTCTTTAGCTGCAACTTGAGTAGTGACACTCATGTATTGCAATTTTGTGTTCCAAAATGTAAAGAGATGTGGATTATGCATATTGATATATCATGTAACATCACCACTAACACCAAAAGGATTAGTCAAATCCATAAAAACCAAATTTGTGCAAATAATATTTACCTCCATATTTTAGAAACCTTTTCTGAACTTTCACCCCTTTTTGCTTCTGTATAATTATTTGAAGTTGGTGCTGAGTTACCAAAATTTTATTTTCTTAATAATCCAAGAAAAATTCAGAGAGGAACCACCATTCTTGCTGCTGCAATACTCTGATATTCTCAAGTGGTGAATCAATCTCCAATGCTTCTTGTTGCCCCCAAAATTGAAACCAATGAGACCAAAAAGGATCCTAGGGTCCCATATGATCCCGATACATGCATGGTGTGAAATTTTTAGGATGAAATTCCATGAAAACCAAGCATGTGAAAATTGAATCCATCTCTCAAAGGGTGTCCCATAGAGGAAACTTGAACATTGCTATGCAAAGATGAACTCAAACAACTGAAGGTTGGTTTGCTTTCTCAAACCAACAATCGAACGACTACTCCAAGTGAGATGAAACCAAGCAATTCCAGGATCCCATTTCTTGTATTGCACCCTTCCAAACATCACGAGTACAAAATATAGATCATGGAAGTACATAACATCATACAAATGTACATCAAGAAGGTACCTCATCAAAGAATCATGAAAGTGCTTGGACATCCAAGTAAGTAGATCACCATGTGGCCCATACACACAAGCATCAAGTATTATATCATATCTTCCCCAGTGACATAGGTGAGGATCCCATATCCCATAATTCTGCTCCAAAAATATATAAAGTGCATCAATATAATCAGCCATGTGTTCTTTCATCCAAGAAGTGAATGAAGAACCTCCACCAAAATCTGAACCAAATATGGAGCAAAGAAAACATGAAGACTTCAAGTGGCTCAAAGAAGTCTCATCAATACACTCATGAATATGTATATCATCATGAAATAATAGAGTATGCTTATACCAACAATAATTTTCTTCAATCATATATAACTTCACCCAAGTGTGGGATGAATTTCCTCCAACATTAGATGGACTAGGCAAGGAGCAAGGAAAATCATGAGTCTCCAAGTGACTCAAGTGAATACCATAGGTGCATCCATGTAGATGTGTATCATCATAATGTAAAAATGGATTCTGCTGAAAATGTAAATAAGATGGTTCTATAATCATGCCATCATAAAAAAGAGATATAGAAAGTCCATACTCATCATGTGGCACCTTAAAAAAGAACCTTTCACCCATACTTCATTAGGATGAATGCTGCAAAATTTGGAAGTGTAAGATGTAGGAGAAAGAGCCAACTCACTCAATGATCAGAAAGTGAAAAATTTTCATCATGTGAAGGTTCCATAGAGGTAGGATTACACATCCCTTAAAAATGAAAAACTTTCCTCGTGGTTTTATTTCATGGTAGTGGAATCATGCACTTCTCCAAAAAGTGTGTAACCATTTTCAAGAGGAAACTCAAGTTCCTCTTACACCATCACAAGTGATTAGATCTCATCCATATGATCTTAAAACACATCAAGAACCTGCAATTTTCCATTTCTCTCATGATCCCTCATGTCATGAGAATCCTCCAATCAATCTACCATATTACAATTTGAAACATAGGAGGAAGAACAAATATCTTGCAACCTCTCAAGAAGTTGCTCAGTTTGAGTTTTGAGCTTATGGATATCTTCATTATTATTCAAGTATTCTTCATGTAACCATTCATTAGTCTCAACCACATTATTTCTATAAAAAATCAAAGACATGAAATTACCTTCAATGTTGCACATTGCTCTTTGAATCTTCTCCATGTCTTCAAGGAAGGAGGGATCCTCCAATGAAGAAATTTTCTAACAAGAATTTGACACCAATGCTTTAGTTTCATGGATTATGCTAAGGGACTCATGGATATTCATTTCACTCATCTTCAAATACCCTTCAATGGTTCATGGGAGTGAACCTCGTCTTCTTCTTTCTTCTTGATTTGATCAACTCCTTGAAGCTCAAGTGGTAATGGGGAAGTTGACCTTGGTTCTTCATTAGCTGCTACAAGGTATTCATCTTTATTCTCATGAGAAATTTGGCTTGTAGAAAAATTTTCAAATCTGATATATATGTCACCAACATAGAGTTGTGAGCACCTATCAGTAGATTCTCTTTGATTTTCCCAACCCTCATCAGCAAGGATTGTGAGCCTGTATTCACCTTCCTCTTTATGTTCTTCTCTGAAATCACCTTGAGATAATTGATGCTCCACTTCATGATTATATTTTTCTTCCTTTAATGGTGTATCTAAGGTATTTTCATCTCCTTTAGAACAAAATATATTCCACATATTCCAGGCGATGTCCATAAAAGTTTTTATAACTTCCTCATTTATAGTGCACGATAAATCTTTGCTCTTTTCATAAGTAGGCTAGTTTTTATTTAATGAGTTCACATTTTCCTTATTATGCCTAAATCCATACTTGACAAGATATTATTGGAAATAATACCTCTCATGAATATCCCCTCTCAAATTTCGATACTCCTAGAAGCATGCTTCAATATCTATGGTTGTAATTTCTTCTTTCATTGATTGAGGAGGAAGGAAAGTAGGAACAATGGGTCTATTGTGAAGCCAAGACATGTCTGCAACTTTTTATTCAATTTATGGTATTAATGAAAAGGTGCCAATACCATGCTTTGATACCATTTTAATGTCCCTTTCAAATAAATTTGATTAAAATGACAATTTTTTCACTTTTTCTCCTATTTCGACCTTTGACTAGTTTTGATGTCTAGGTCTCCAGATTGACCCAAATGCTCCCAAATATTCTGAGAAGGTATATGAATGATATTAATAATTTAATATGATGTTAAAGGATGAATTATGACCCTCCAATTACTTCTGCAAACTTGTTTAATATTCTGGTCAAAGTAGGAGTCTTTACTAGCAAATTGGGGTTCCAATTCCCCCTGGGTAAATGATGAAAATGGCTTCTCAAATGCTCCCAAAACCACTCGAATTTATGAACAGAGGAAGGCTATGTTTAAGGTAAAATTTTAAGGTCAAATATGAATCATTTCATTTTATACATGCTGTTATAACCCTCTCCCAAACAACTACAAAATCACTAATTCGACCCTTGGGGAAATGGAACCAATTCTTCTCCAAATGCATTTAAAATGAGTAAGATGACTTCCAATGCTTGAGTTATGAACATGAAACTTGTAATATTAATAAATTACTGTCCATTCATCATAAATATATCAGAGATACATTCTTCCCATTTGAAATAATCAACATTACCATGTCATACAACAATATAGTGGGGAAATGGTCATTGTTTGTTCATTAATATTCATTTTTGCATACAACCTGTTATCCCTAAAGTTGAACCTAGAATACTGGAGTTCAAGCTCAGATAAATATTTAAAGATAATTCAATATTATAAAATCAAAATCAAAACAAAATTGGTATGTAATCAAAGATACAGGAAAATCAAATAACCATCAAAGAGCTGTATGACATAAAATAAAATAAAAAATTCAATAATAGGAGGAATACGAGCATGAATTTATGGAATGGACTTGATTCTATCACTAAATATTAAATGGCAACTGTATTTTATTATAAGAATCATGTAATGGATTGCAATTGACCATACATAGGATAAACCATAAAAAATACAATTAATAAAAAGAACAAGACCAGCTCATAACCATAATCATATCAAAGTAAAACCTGTATTAAATATGCAAAGAGTTTTATGTCTTACAGTACACATCAAAATTGGATTCCCATCTCCGATTTCCACCCCTTTCATATCTAGCTACTATCCCTTATATACAAAACTTCTGAGTTTTTGAGATAATTATCAGATCCTATTTTTATGGATCGAATTTCTTCAAAAATAGCAAAGTCAATATTTTTAAAATAGTCTTAATACAAGTGTAATACAAATAGAAATAAAAATAGACATATGTCAAACCCTAATTGCTTTCAAAAGCCAACTATCATTCTAATTCTAAAGACTCTTAGAAGCCTTTGCTAAAACAATGAGATCACTTAAAACCTGGGATATTTTTTGCAATCTGGCAAACTCAACATCCTTGTTCTCCATTTGATTGTGCGCCTCTTTACTCTGGGTCTTCATGTGTTCATACTGCTTCTGGATGGCTCTCTTCTCTTTCAAAATGTCTTTATATATTGCAAGTATCTTTTGGTAATATGCTTCTTTTTCCTCCAAGTCCTCTCGTAACCTTTTATTTGCATTCATTAACTTCTCATTGATACTCTGTAAAAACTTGGTTTGCTCCTTATATTTCTGTAGAGGCTTTTTAATTTGGTTCAATTCTGCAGCTATTTCAATAGCTTTTTCTTTCATAAGAACTTCATCTTCTTGTGGAAACTTTGAGACTGAACAGTCTTCCGAATACACCTGTTTACTTGTGCAAAATATTTCAGGTATAGATCCTGCAACACCTTGAATATCAATGAAATTTTCATTATATAAACATTATTGATCCTTGGATGCATGTATAGTTTCCTCATTGAAATAATCATTTACCATTACAATCTCTCCATAGTCTTCATTTCTATTCTTTGGAATATGCACTAATTCCATTTTTGCCTGCATCTTACTCCTTAGCCTAGTCCTACGCTTCAAACCAATGCCTTCTGAATTAAAAGCCTGAACTCGTTCTTTATTCTTTCAATTTATATTCTTTAAAACCATACTCAATGTTTCAGGGTTTTCATCTTTAATTGAAGCTTCAGGAAATAAGTTATTTTGTTTTGGATTTTCTACAAAACCCTTTCCTTCTGTTGCAACATGTTCAGTCTGTTCTTCATGATTTTTCATTTGCTGGTTCAAGTCTTCTGTTACCCTTTTTCCCTTTTCTTTGGTCTTTTCTTCAAACCCTAACTCTGATAGAAAACTTTCCTAAGTTCGTCCTTCTTTATTCAATTGTGAAATCAGCAATAATTTTATCAAACCTTGGTGGTATATACAATGAGCAGTGTGTTCTGGATGGGCTTGAACCCATGTAACCATCTTTTGCAGGATTTTCAAGAGATAAAATGGGATATTAAGTTGTAAACTTCCATTGAGATGCATTAACAACCTTAAATGACATTTGAGGACTATATCATAGCGACCTTCGCATGTAATATAATTTTGAACCATTTCCAAAGGAATTTGCCAATTGGGTTTTATCTTACTTACATGAATACCATTCTTCCAATCCAACTTCTCAAACCCTAACAAAAAGAACTCACCATAGTTGCCCTGAAAATCCTGCTACTTAAACCACCTTTCTCCTTGTGCTGGAACCCCTATTGCTTTTGCAATAGATTCTTCATTCACCATAGTCTTCGAACTCTTGAGCTGAACCACTCGCTCTTTGTAATTTTTGATGAAGGCCCTAGTCACCTATGTATGATAACCCTGCAACTTTTCACAGAACGAAAATCAACCCGCATTTCTCATTAACTAGGCTAACCTTGGAAATTGCAATATCCATTGTGTATTATCGGGTCCTAGTCTACAAATCAAACCTCCTGGTCTTCTTTTCACCAAAATATATGTGTCTTCCTCTATTTCTAATTTCGACATTCTGCAAACTTTTCAAAATACAAACTGCACAGACCTAATGGAAATTCGAAACAATAGCATAAAACAGGCTTAATGAAATATGGAATATATCACTGTCAACACTGTCAACAATGGTACCATTGTCCATCATATCAAATGCCTCGACTTCATACAAAGAACACTTGTGAAAGCAAATGAGTGACACGATCAACAAATTCATCATTTAGGCATGCCTTCAATGAATAATGATGATGCTTTAAACCATAGTACCAAGCCTGTCAAATGTATAATCTTTACCATGTGTTTGAATATATCCATATACCTTCATTTCATTAATTTTAAAATGATATTATTAATAAAACCATCTGGCAGCAATGCAATATTCTAAGAAATGTTGCCAGTTTATATAACCCACTTTATACTTGATTTTATCATAAAATCTCTTGCTTTTAATACAAGTCCATAACTTTAAATAATAAATGATTTGAGCCTTCAAAAGAAATCACAATAAAATATAGAAATCATAACACACAAAGGTATAAAAAAGAAATAAGGTAATACTAAAGATATGAACTCAAAATAAAGAAAAAATATAAAACCCTAGGATAACAATGAAAAACAACCATAAAGATAACATTTGTCTCTGGATGGGGATAAAACTCTCCCTCTGAAGCTTTAAGAACATCTTGACCTGTGCCTTTAGAAATCTGCTAAAGTCATAATTTTTGTCTTATTGGGCTGGAGTCTTATTCATAAAATTTAAAATGATATATACAATGAATATGTACAATGATCCTCTGCCACTCAATATGTGTCAAAACACTTTAGAAAACATCCATTAACTGGACCTGCAATCTCTTCACCATTCAAATTTTTCAAAACAAAAGTATTATTTCCCAGAATCTCGATCACTGTAAAAGGCCCTATCCATAAATTATCGAACTTTCGATGCTTACCTTTTTCATCCTTTCGTGCATCCCACCTGAGAACAAGGTCACCCATTGCAAAAACATCTTTTTTAACTTTCTTATCAAAGCTTTCCTTCATCCTTTTTCTATGCATCTTAGCTATATTTTCAATAGTTTCTCTCTCCTGTTGCAATTGGATTATCCGAAACATTCTTCTTCTAATATCATCAGGTTCTTCCTTTATTTCCAGCAAGAATTTAATTACTGGAGCAACTAATTGAATAGGAAACAAAGCATCAATTCCATATACCAATTGGAAAGGGGATTTCCTAATTGACTTCTTTATAGTTACTCTATCAGCCTAAAGAGCAAATTTTAATTTGGTATCTGAGCTCCTTTTATTTTCAAATAACATTTTCTTGATACTGTTCACAATATTTTTATTACTAGATTTTGTTAATCCATTACCCTGTGGGTAATATGGTGTATACTATTTCAAGTTAATATTATTTTCTTCACAAAATTTCATCGTCTTTTTTGATTTAAAAGCAGGAGCATTATCAGTAATTAATTTCCTAGGGCATCCAAATCTACTAAGAATATTTTCCTAAAGGAAATTAATTATGACTTGTTCAGTTGCTCTCCAAGTGGGGATTGCCTCCACCCACTTAGTGAAAAAATCAGTGGCAGTTAAAATCCATTTGTGCTAACCACTAGAAGGAGGATGAATTTCACCTATGAAATCTAAACCTCACTGCTGAAATGGACAGTTTACTGTTATAGGCTTCAAAGGTAATGATTGAAGTTTATGCTTACCTGCGAACTTTTGACACTCCACACATGATCTAACCTGATGATACACATCTGAGAAAAGAGTAGGCCAATAATATCATTGCTCTTAGGATTTTAAATGCAGTTGCTTTCCAGTACTTGTGCCCACCACCTACTCCACTATGCAATTCAGCAGTAACAACATCAACCTCTGATTTTTCCGAACACTTCAATAATATTCCTCCAGGATCCTTCCAGTACAAGACCTGATCTATTAAAACATACTTCATTGCTTTAAGTTTTAATGATCTGCATTCATTTCTATTCAATTCTAGAGGGCATTGCAAGTATAAAAGGAAATATACAATGTCTTTATACCAAGCAGATTCACCATACCTGCTATAAATCTATTACTTACTGTATTCTGTTGCCATATCTTGTTCTAAATGTTCTGCCATCAAATGAAGATTTAATACCTGAAAATTTGATTCTGTTAGAAGCTTAGCTAATCCCTGGCCTTTTACCAATTTTGTTGGTTTAATATCCACATCATATTCCATAACCTTTTCTATCCATCTACCTCTTTTCCCCTCACTGTCAGGTTGTGCTAAAATCTCCTTGACTGCTGAACTTGGAACATATGCCCAAATCTTGGAATGTAAAACATATATTCTGAAAATTTTGAGAGCTTTAACTAATGCATATGCTTGTTTTTCCATTGTATTATATTTAAGCTCTGAATCTCTTAATGTTTTATTGAAAAAAGAAATTGGTTGTTCCAAGCCATCTGAATTCTTTTGCAATAACACAACAGCTATAGTATCTTCAGATGCAATTGAAAAAAATTGCAAAATCCTTTGTATAATCTTGAACTATCAATACTGGTGCTTCTATTAATGCATGCTTTATGGCTTCAAATGACTGTTTATCCTGATCTGACCATTTAACTTCCCTATCCTTCTTGAGCATCTCAGTGATATGCTTGATAGGAATAAACCATCTTAAAAAAATGATTTTTCCAATGAAAGATTGAATCTCCTTTTTATTTCTAGGAATACTAATTTTTAAGATGGCTTTTACTCTCTCTAGATCTATTTTGATTCCTTCAGCAGAAACAATATGCCCTAACAACTTACCTTTTGTCATAGCAAAGTGAGACTTTTTTGGGTTTAATGATAAACCAAATTTTCGACACTTAATAAAAATATGTCTTAAATGTTTCAGACGATCTTGATCAGACTTGGAGAAGACTGTAATATCATCTTGGTATATTACTACAAATTTTTCATTCTCCCTCACAAAGGTTATATCCATAGCCCTCTGAAAAGTGGCACCTGCGTTCATAAGCCCAAAAGGAATTTTATCATACATAAAAGTCCCCCATGGAGTTGTGAATTCTGTTTTTTCTCTATCTTCAGGATGTACTACAATCTAGTTATAACCAGAAAAACCATCAATCATTGAATTTCTATGAGATCCTACAACTCTCTGCAAAATCTAATCAATTTTTGGTAATGAATAATTATCTTTCAAACAAGATCTGTTTAAGTTGCGGAAATCAACTCAAAGCCTTATTTCTCCATTTTTTTTATGTACAGGCACCAAATTTGCAATCCATGATGAATATCTCATAGGTACAATAATTTTTGCATCTAATAATTTCTTTACCTCCTTTTCAATTACTGGCAGCAATGCTGGGTTAAGCCTTCTAAGTTTTTGTTTAAAAGGCTTAGTATTTGGTTTCAAAGGAATTTTATGCTGAATTATGCTAGTGTCATAAGTTCTTAAATCTTGATATGACCAAGCAAAAATGTCCACAAATTCTTTCAGCAAACCAATATATTTTTTCTTTTTCTTCTCTGATAGTGATTTTGACATTTTTATCATTTTAGGATGATCTTCAGAATCAATGTTATAATCTATAGCATTCCATTCAGTGGTCTACAAGGTGGGCTTCAACAACGTATCATCCTTTGAAAACAACCTCTCAAGTGGAACAAGTCCCTTAGGAATGAAATTTCCTTTTAATTCAACAATCTTATGATCAACTATCGAATCATTTCTACAAGGTTCATTTTCCATTAATTCAAAATCCTGTTCTTGATCAACTAAGTCATATGAAAATTCACCTACTAACTCCAGAAATTCTTTTATCTCCTGATCATCATGAAAAACTTTCAAGTGTTTGATGTCATCTAGAACAGATGGTCTGTATCTCACATCAATTGGATACTTCAAATGTGTTACTTTTGGAACCTTAAAATAGGCTACTGCTAAGTCTAGGGAATCGGCTGTTTCATTATATTCTCTTGGAACAAAAGTTATATTGAAAGCTATAAAGAAATTTTCATTTAAATCCCAAGCCTCATTTCTATAAACTTTCAATAAATACCGCTTTACCTGGTAAACACTCTTTACTTGCTGAATTACTAATTCGGAGTCGCCAAACACAACAAGCTCTTTAAAACCCAAGTCTTTTGCTGCTCTTAATCCAAGAATCAAAGCCTCATACTCAGCAGTATTATTGGTTGTTTTAAATTCCAATTTGTACATAAGAGAAATGACCTCATCTCTAGCTGAAATCAATAACACTCCTACTCCTGCTCCATCCTTACTTGATGGACCATCAAAATACAACTGCCATAAACCATCTGGTTCTTATTTCTTTATTTGAACTAGAATAACTTTATGTACTTGTAAAACTCCTTCAACTTCATCACTTAATTGCAACATACAAGAACCAAGGTTCTCATCAATTGAATAAATTGGATGATTATTAGGGTGTTTACTATCACTTACCAAATATGCCATCTGTACTTCTCTGTAAAGTCTTCTAAATTCTGCTCCAAATACTGGAATTGTAGCATATGAAAGATCCATTTGCAGAGTTCCTCCCACTCTCTTTTCCCAAGATCTAGACAATAGCATACCAAATTTAGGAGAAATATTTGCTACAACTATGTCCATTAATACACTTTTCATAGGTATTTGAGTTAAATTCACCACCAGATCTTTAATAACCCCAATGCACTTCACTGCCCTAGAATCAAATGCATACAAATCATGATATGGTCTAGTAACACTCATCCCTAAAGCTTCCATGACTGCTTTTGGCATGAGGTTATGTGAAGCTCCTGAATCTAGAAGACAATTGTGTAGTATCTGGTCATGCACTGAAAGAGTTACATAAAAAGGAGGAGGATATTCTGAATTATCATCAGGTTGATCAAAAGTTTTTGACCTCACAGTGATAGTAGGTTTTTCATCTTGCAAATTAATTTCATCAGATGGGATAGGACTCGCTGCATTTTTAAAAGTTTTAAAAGTTGCTTCCCTGTAAGCTTTGTTCTTAATCAACTCTGTTAGAGGAACATGGATCTTAACCTTATTAAGTTCATTCTCCAAATTTAACCCACCTATGGCTTTATTCACCTCCTCAAGACTTACCACTTCATCTCTTTTCTCTTTTACAATTTGTTTCTGATTTGAAGACATATTTTGTTTAAGAGGACGAACTTTCACAATATTTTTAGTGTGTACTGCATTTTTTACCCCTAATCTAAGACCATATGATTTTTGAGAAATTTCATGACAAATTTCAGGCATGGACATTTGATAATCATTTTCTTCATAATGATCTAGTACTGTGGCATAATGATAATCAACTTTAGTAAAAAAATGAGAAGAATCATCATCATCAAACTAACTGATGTTGTGTTCATGTTCTTCCAAATCATCTAACTCTCTCCTTCATCTATCTCATATGATTCATCATCTCTTACATTATTATTTTGAAAAGGAGGTTGAATCCTTTTTTCTTCATTTTCTCGTCTCTCCCTCTGAATATCATTATTTCGTCTTTCTCTTGGAAAAAACCTAGGGGCAAAAAGTCTTCTGAACTGATTTTGATTTCTTTCTCCTTCAGGTATAAGTTTGTTTTGATTTTTATTTCCCAACTCCAACCTATCAATCTTAACAGACAAATTTTTAATTATTTTATTCATTTCATCCATTTTACTGTCTGAAGATCTTCCTGTAGGATTGGATGCAATGATTTCTTTTTTACCTTTTTTATCTGCAGCTTGATATTCTATTTCCTCTTTGTGTTTGTTTGAAGCCAAAATATTAGACTCTACTTCCAATGCTGCATCTTGGATATTTTGAAGTGACACATACTTTCTTTCCCTCAACAACAAAGAAAACCCATGATCAAAAGAGTTTGCATAAGTTAACTTTGTTGATGTCTCGGAGGGTTTTATTTCAGCTGGTATTCTACTGTACATTTTATTGAGCCTTTTAGAAAAATACCCCACAGCTTCATCTTTCTTTCTTTTCAATGATCCAAACTCTGTAATGTAGTATAAATAATCTTTAGTGTCTCCCCATTGTCTCATGAACTCTTCTTCTAAAGCATCTATACCATCTATAGAGTTTGGTGGTAATTCTCTAAACCATTTTCTCACTTCACCATCTAAACTTTGAACAAAAACCCTCATCCAAACATATTCATTTTCAAAATTCTGATTGTTTGCATAACTCAAGTATGTATTCCAGTGTTCTTCTGCAGTAACATCTCCTTGACCATTAAATCTCAGAAGATATTTCTAGATCTCCTCTTGGGAGAGCATTGAGAGGCTGGGGAAAAACTAGTGGGGCATATCTTGCTGCTACCATAGAAGCGATCCTATTTTGAGGCCGATCCATTCTAGGAGTAAAAATATTTGAACTTGAATTAGACTGATTGGTGCTTGAATGTTGTGACGAAGGAGGAAAATTACTAGGATTTGGCTAATTCACTGGGATGGTCTTAACAAAAGGTATATGGGTTGAAAACAAAGAAGAAGCTCCTGTCTGCAATGCTTCAAGTTTAACCTCCTCAGACAACAAAGGATTTGTGAAAACTTGGAAATTGTCAATTTGAGAAGGGGTAAATAGAAGATCTAATTCTTCTTTTCCTTTATCAGAATTGGGATCAAAAGAAGGAACAGGGAAAAATGAAGATTCAGGAATCTCTAAGGTTGAAGGATGTTTAAATTTTTCTAATGAGGTAGAACTTAACCTTCTCCTAGCCTCTTTTAATATCTATTCAGGATCTAAGACTCCTGGATTTAAAGGTGACGAGGGATTTCCTCGAGTTCCTATCCTTTTTGAAGCCACTGTAACTTTATGTAGGTGATTGATGTAGTCTATAACAGGTCTCACTAATCTTGTTCACCTTCCAAAATCAGATACATAAAGATGTAGAATACCCAAGGAAGATGTGCTTTCATTTCTCTGTCCCCAGCAATGGTGCCAAAAGATGTTATCCCTAAAGTTGAACCTAGACTACTGGAGTTCAAGCTCAAAGAAATCTTTAAAGATAATTCAATATTATAAAATCAAAATCAAAACAGAATTGGTATGTAATCAAAGATACAGGAAAATCAAATAACCATCAAAGAGCTGTATGACATAAAATAAAATACAAAATTCAATAACAGGAGGAATACGAGCATGAACTTATGGAATGGACTTGATTCTGTCACTAAATATTAAAGGGTAACTGCATTTTATTATAAGATTCATGTAATGGATTGTAATTGACCATACACAGGATAAATCATAAAAAATATACAACTCATAAAAAGAACAAGACTAGCTCATAACCATAATCATATTAAAGTAAAACCTGTATTAAAGATGCAAAGAGTTTTATGTCTTACAGTACACATCAAAATTGGATTCCCATCTCCGATTGCCACCCCTTTCATATCTAGCTACTATCCCTTATATACAAAACTTCTGAGTTTTTGAGATAATTATCAGATCCTATTTTTATGGATCTAATTTCTTCAAAAATAGCAAAGTCGATCTTTTTAAAACAGTATTAATACAAGTGTAATACAAATAGAAATAAAAACAGACATCTATCAAACCCTAATTTCTTTCAAAATCCAACTATCATTCTAAGTCTAAAGACTCTTAGAAGCCTCTGCTAAAACAATGAGATCACTGAAAACTCGGGATCTTTTTTGCAATCTGGCAAACTCAGCATCCTTGTTCTCCATTTGATTGTGCACCTATTTACTCTGGGTCTTCATGTGTTCATACTGCTTCTGGATGGCTCTCTTCTCTTTCAAAATGTCTTTAGATATTGCAAGTAGCTTTTGGTAATCTGCTTCTTTTTCCTCCAAGTCCTCTCATAACCTTTTATTTGTAGTCATTAACTTCTCATTGGTACTCTGTAAAAACTTGGTTTGCTCCTTATATGTCTATAGAGACTTTTTAATTTGGTTAAATTCTGGAGCTATTTCAATAGCTTTTTCTTTCATAAGAACTTCATCTTCTTGTGGAAACTTTGAGACTGAACAGTCTTCCGAATACCCTGAATATCAATGAAATTTTCATTATCTAAATAGTATTGATCCTTGGATGCATGTATAGTTTCCTCACTGAAAGAATCATTTACCACTACAATTTCTCCACAGTCTTCATTTCTATTCTTTGGAATATGCACTAATTCCATTTATGCCCGCATCTTACTCCTTAGCCTAGTTCTAGGCTTCAAACCAATGCCTTATGGATTCAAAGCCTAAACTCGTTCTTTATTCTTTGAAGTTATATTCTTTAAAACCATACTCAATGTTTCATGGTTTTCATCTGTAACTAAAGCTTCAGGAAACAAGTTGTTTTGGTTTGGCTTTTCTACAAAACCCTTTCCTTCTATTGTAACATGCTAAGTTTATTCTTGATGATTTTTCATTTGCTGGTTCAAGTCTTTTGTTACCCTTTTTCCCTTTTATTTGGTCTTTTCTTCAAACCCTAACTCTGACAGAAAAATTTTCCAAGTTCATCCTTCTTTATTCAATTGTGAAATCAACAATAATTTTATCAAACCCTGGTGGTATATACAATGAGTAGTGTGTTCTAGATGGGCTTGAACCCATGTAACCATCTTTTGCAGGATTTTCAATAGATAAAATGGGAGATTAATTTTTAAACTTCCATTGAGATGCATTAACAACCTTAAATTACATTTGAGGACTCTATCATAGTGACCTTCGCATGTAATATAATTTTGAACCATTTCCAAAGGAATTTTCCAATTGGGTTTTATCTTACTTACATGAATACCATTCTTCCAATCCAATTTCTCAAACCCTGGAAACAAGAACTCACCATAGTTTCCCTAAAAATACTGCTGCTTAAACCACCTTTCTCCTTGTGCTGGAACCCCTATTGCTTTTGCAATAGATTCTTCATTCACCATAGTTTTCAAACTCTTGAGCTGAACCACTCCCTCTTTGTAATTTTTGATGAAGGCACTAGTCACCTGTGTATGATAACCCTGCAACTTTTCATAGAAGGAAAACCAACCCGCATTTTTCATTAACTAGGATGACCTTGGAAATTGCAATATCCATTGTGTATTATCAGGTTCTAGTCTACAAATCAAACCTCCTGGTCTTCTTTTCACTAAAATATCCGCGTCTTCCTCTATTGTTACTTTTGGCATTCTGCAAACTCTTCAAAATACAAACTACACAGACCTAATGGAAATTCGAAACAATAGCATAAAACAAGTTTAATGAAATATGGAATATATCACTTTCAACACTGTCAACAATGGTACGATTGTCCATCATATCAAATGCCTCGACTTCATGCAAATAATACTTGTGAAAGCAAATGAGTGTTGATTGCATGGGCAGACCCAGGTTTACTCTAATCAATCAACAACACCCCCAACTCACTGGCCCTTTCGGCGACAGACCACAGAGCGATCTGAAGTCTCACCCGAAGTGAATATAATGGGTTGGCCAAGACTCAAGTGTCTTGGGCCAGGTTCTGCACATCCTACTTTTCTTCTCTTACACTTATGAGTCACAAGGTCAGCTATATCCGCGCATCGCACATCCTCTTCTACTCGCAGCACTTTTAGCCTTGCGATTCTTCTCCACGCGAAAGTCACGCGGTTTCTTCCCGCGTCGCACGACTTCCACTTACTCACAATATTCCCAACCTTATCGCATCTCTGCGCACCGCAAGACACCCAGCCTCCCCTCAACACTAAGCCCTCAGCTCGCAGTATCGCGCACCGCAGCTCCTCTGCCGGTGCGATATCACCTCTCTGCGATATCTTACGACTACGACTTTGCACTCTTAGCATTGACTAGGTCTCGGTGCGAAACTCTACTTCTCAAAAGTTATATTGTGATTAAATGGTCATTAGAAATAGACGTAAAGGAGTCTTCAGACAGCTTACTAAAACACTTCAACTTATCTCTATCTTCTTGCATTATCATGAGCTGAGCAATACATACATTCACTTACTGCAACTAACATCATATGCATAATAACCAGTAACAATAAGAAAATACAATCACATTCATACAACACATAACACGCAGATTTAACGTGGTTCACCCCCAGGATGGGAGTTACGTCCACCAAACTGTGATTCTATTATATATCTTGAGGGAAGTTAGCACAGTCTGTTGCACTGCATATGCAGAGCGAGATCTCTTCTAGATCTCTGGTCTATCTCTATCTCTATATTTCCTTTCTTTCAATAGATCCTTCCCTCTCTTTCCTCTCTGTGGATGGTTACATACAGACTCAAATGACTCACAGACAAGCTAGGTGTCTGGATCCTTACAACACAGTCTATCTGACTGACGCCTGAGTCTACTCAAAAATACTCTACTGACCAACTAACGACTCATCCTACGAGCCCACCAACTGGCTAGCTGACTGATTAGCTAACCCTTTACAATAAAAAATGCAAGCTTTTATAGGTGGCCTGAAGGTCTCGCCATTACAACACTGTGGGCCTGTCCCAACAGTAAACCCATACCCTAATTAGTGACAGTCGGTCCTCTCTTTCCTTGAGGTAGCCGCTTCCCGTCACACCATAGCTCTCTGCAGTCTTCCATGCTTCCTGGCACTGACCATGGGTACTATGCACCGCTTCTCTGCTTTCTGTCCTTCGCCTTTAATGCTTGAGCCTCGTTGCTCCTTCTTCTTTATGAGGGTCGCTGAGCCCTCCTGTCTTCCGCCGCTGCCTTCAATGCAGTGGTTGAGCTTTCTTCTCTCGGCCGCTCGGGTACCGTTGCCTTCTTGACTTTTCTATCCCAAAAGTCATGGTTTCCAGCTCTGCTCTCCAGCTGGAAACATGCTACGGCGCCGTAGCTCTGCCTTGTCCTCTTTCCGCCAAAACTACATCTTTCCGCCAAAACTATATCTTTCCACCAAAACTAGCAGCTTCTTCTGTAGTTACGGGACCCTGCTCCAACAGTCCCCTAACACTTACTTGTGGCTCGCCCTTGAGCCACCTGGAATAGGCTTCTCCTGCTGCAACTTATCCTTCGCCTCCTGCGAAGTGCACTGTAACCTGCCTTGAAGTCCTGCGACTTCATTCTTCATCTCCTCAGCACACTGCTTCGCCGAATCAAGCAATGCTTGATCAATCTTGGAGTCCTCTGTTCCTTCAATTTTCTCGCTGGTCGCCGTGAATTCCTTTAGCTTCTGCTCAACCACGTCTACTAATTCTGTGATTTGCTCCTGAAAAGGTTGAAGCAGGTCAGTAATGTGCAGCTCCTTTGTTCTTAACTGCTGCGCCTCTTGCTGCAATTGGTTCATCTCCTTCGTCTTTCTCATCTTCTGAAGAGCTGCTAGGATCTTGATTTCTTCTTTCATGGCCGCTGCAGTGTTCTCTACTTGCTGTATACTCTGCTGGATCTCGACCTTCTGTGGTGGCTCATCTAACTCGGCCCATGTGTTCATTGCATTTGTTAGTAGTACCCGGGATTCATTAATGCATGATTGTATCTGCGTAGAGGTGAGTTGAAAGGCTTCCACTCGCGCGTTTTGGTTTGCTAGGGAGGTGTCTCGTAGACGTGCCTCAAGATCGGCGAGCTGCATCTCGTGGTCTGCCTTTATCCTGGCTACTTTCTCATCCATCTTAGCTACAGTTTGTTCGAGAACCTTTGCTCTTGCTGCAACTCTTTGTAGCTTCTCCGGGGTAGGCAGTGCGAACTCGATGTTGCAATTAGGGAGTTATATTGCAATATTCTGTAGTACCTGGGAGAGTTCCTGATCCTTGTTCTGATATGTTGTTAACTCGTCTACCTTTTTCTGATAGCTGGTGGCGAGTGCTGCGTTCTTTTGCTTTAGCTGCGCATTCTGCTGGTAAGTCACAAGCTCTCTACTCCTGAGCTCTGCGCTTAGCTGCTGTTGGATTTTGTGCAACTGATCAATGTGAACCTCTGCGAGGTTAACCTCAAGGGGTTGTTTAAAATAGAACCATTTTTTGATTGCATGGGCAGAGCCGGGTTTACTCTAATCAATCAACAACACCCCCAACTCACTGGCCCTTTCGGCGACAGACCGCAGAGCGATCTGAAGTCTCACCCGAAGTGAATCTAATGGGTTGGCCAAGACTCAAGTGTCTTGGGCCAGGTTCTGCACATCCTACTTTTCTTCTCTTACACTTATGAGTCACAAGGTCAGCTATATCCGCGCATCGCACATCCTCTTCTACTCGCAGCACTTTTAGCCTTGCGATTCTTCTCCACGCGCAAGTCGCGCGGTTTCTTCCCACGTCGCATGAATTCCACTTAATCACAATATTCCCAACCTTATCGCATCTCTGCGCACCGCAAGACACCCAGCCTCCCCTCAACGCTAAGCCCTCAGCTCGCAGTATCGCGCACCGCAGCTCCTCTGCCGGTGCGATATCACCTCTCTGCGATATCTTACCACTACGACTTTGCACTCTTAGCGTTGACTATGTCTCGGTGCGAAACTCTACTTCTCAGAAGTTATATTGTGATTAAATGGTCATTAGAAATAGACGTAAAGGAGTCTTTAGACAGCTTACTAAAATACTTCAACTTATCTCTATCTTCTTGCATTATCATGAGCTGAGCAATACATACATTCACTTACTGCAACTAACATCATATGCATAATAACCAGTAACAATAAGCAAATACAATCACATTCATACAACACATAACACACAGATTTAACGTGGTTCACCCCCAGGATGGGAGTTACGTCCACCAAACTGTGCTTCTATTATATATCTTGAGGGAAGTTATCACAGTCTGTTGCACTGCATATGCAGAGCGAGATCTCTTCTAGATCTCTGGTCTATCTCTATCTCTAAATTGCCTTTCTTTCAATAGATCCTTCCCTCTCTTTCCTCTCTGTGGATGGTTACATACAGACTCAAATGACTCACAGACAAGCTAGGTGTCTGGATCGTTACAACACAGTCTGTCTGACTGACTCCTGAGTCTACTCAAAAATACTCTACTGACCAACTAATGACTCATCCTACGAGCCCACCAACTGGATAACTGACTGATTAGCTAACCCTTTACAATACAAAATTCAAGCTTTTATAGGCAGCCCGAAGGTCTCACCATTACAACACTGTGGGCCTGTCCCAACAGTAAACCCATACCCTAATTAGTGACAGTCGGTCCTCTCTGTCCTTGAGGTAGCCGCTTCCCGTCACACCACAGCTCTCTGCAGTCTTCCATGCTTCCCGGCACTGACCATGGGTACTATGCACCGCTTCTCTACTTTCTGTCCTTTGCCTTCAATGCTTGAGCCTCGTTGCTCCTTCTTCTTTATGAGGGTCGCTGAGCCCTCCTGTCTTCCGCCGCTACCTTCAATGCAGTGGTTGAGCTTTCTTCTCTCGGCCGCTTGGGTACCGTTGCCTTCTTGACTTTTCTATCCCAAAAGTCATGGTTTCTGGCTCTACTCTCTAGCTGGAAACGTGCTACGGAGCCGTAGCTCTGCCTTGTCCTCTTTCCGCCAAAAATATATCTTTCCGCCAAAACTAGCAGCTTCTTCTGTAGCTGCGGGACCCTGCTCCAACAATGAGTGACACAATCAACACATTCATCATTTAGACATGCCTTCAAGGAATAATGATGATGCTTTAAACCATAGTACCAAGCCTGTCAAATGTATAATATTTACCATGTGTTTGAATATATCCATATACCTTCGTTTCATTATCAAATTTTACAATGATATTATGAATAAAACCATTTGGCAGCGATGCAATATTCTAAGAAATGCTGCCAGTTTATATAACCCACTTTATACTTGATTTTATCATAAAATCTCTTGCTCTTAATACAAGTCCAGAACTTTAAATAATAAATTATTTGAGCCTTCAAAAGAAATCACAATAAAATATAGAAATCATAACACACAAAGGTATAAAAAAGAAATAAGGTAATACTAAAGATATGAACTCAAAATAAAGAAAAAATATAAAACCCTAGGTTAACAATGAAAAACAACCATAGAGATAACACAACCCTTTGGTATTTCGACCTGATACTTTCTGAGAATGAATAAAATAGCATATTAAAATTATTACAATCATAAATGTACCATGAGAAGCTCAGAATCATCAACATTCAATGGCATACATCAATATAGTGGGGATTAAATGGTCATTGTTTGCTCATTAATAATCACTTTTACATTCAACCATTTGGTATTTCGACCTGAGACTTTATGAATATGGATAAAATATCATATTACACTTATTACAATCAGAAATTGATCAGGAGAAGCTCTCCCAAATATTACAATAGCTCACCCAAAGCACAATCCCTCCATGAGCAAGAATGTGCAATAAGAACCGGGAATGGTTGAGAGAAAGTGCTGCACTAGAAGGAACCACGAGCTACCCCGTAGCTTAAACCTACAAATAAAAAATCCATTAAATCTCCATGAAATACCTGAGTGTCCTCTGCAAACACCAACTTGGATGGGAATCTTTCACCCTCAAAATTGGCTAAAGAAAGAAACTAGTCATCCATTAGCTCTCTCAATTCACAAATGCAAATTTCTCAAATGATCAAAAGCTCTTATCTTGGTTGATCCCTGCATTTTATAAACATCCTTAGACTTCTAAGGTTACCAATCCATCCACAAACTCAATCCAATTTGAATTAGGGTGTGTTCTCAATATTTTCCATGTGTCCTCCCTTTCCTAGCCTTCCATCTTCCCCCAATTTGTTGGCCTACTCTACCTTCTTGTCTCGAACCGTGGTTCAAAAAAAACAAAATACCAACAAAACACCAAAATACATCAGCCCGATCGAGTAAGCTCAGTTGGCAATTCCCGCGAGGCAGGCACAGTCTCACTCGATATATCTTAATGGGTAACTGGTAGAACCATGTTTTTGTAGTTGGAGAGGGATTAGAGTCCCTTGGCGCGCGGCCAAGGCACTTGAAAAAGATGATAGGATGGAGTATTTTAATCTATGACCGAGGTGCAACTGTGTACCACGAACTGCATGGGACACGACTTCGTCCTTAACCTCTTAATAACTGGCACAACAATGCGGTGTAGCTGATTCCTTACACTTGACAGACAATGCGCAGTTTATACTTTAACTTAGCAGCTTTAACCATGAAGTGATACATAACATGTCAATAATTCCTTAAAATTCATCCATTCATTAAAGATATTGCGACATACATTCAACAATAACTTGTATCAATAAATAGTAATCAAATATTCAACATTCACATAAACATTCACCATCATTCAATCATTCAACACAGTAAATTAACGTGGAAACCCATTTGGGAAAAACCACCAAGGTGCTCTTCATCTGGCATGAGAAATATAAGTGGCACCTTGCAGCCTGCAACTTGCAAACTGTTCTTAATATATGTCTTTCTGACTCAATATTCTTGCTCTCATGCTCTCTGGTTTATTCTCTATCTACTCCTACTGATCTGCACACAACATGGATCAAATATTCTACTTTCCTAGCGGTCTCCTCACATAGCTGCAAGATCCATGGCTCAACAACCTTCTCCTTCTACTAGACTCTCCTCTGAGTCGACTGCTAAATCTAGCTAAAAATACTTAACGCTGAAGCTAACCCTTATACTGAACACGTTTGTTATATTTATACTATATACAAGACCATGCAGGTTCGACTGAGTACTACTCAGTTATTACAGACTCAAGTGGATACAAAATATTTCTGTTACATTAAATGGCAGCCCATACCTAGCTGCAAAAGTCCTACATGCATTAACCACAAGCTTAACTAGCCATGGAAATGTCCTTCAACTCGTCTGTACTGGTCATAACTACCCGCAAAACTATCCTTCTATCTTCTATTGGTTCGTCCTTCTACAATCTTCCTTGACTTCCGCCTCTCTAGCAATAACTCTTCTACCTGCCTCTTCTTCCAACTCTAGATTCTCTTTTCCTCATCGCACCAACCATGTTGCAACTTTCTCTACTCCACACTTCCTTTCCTTCTTTATCCCGCCTTTCTCCATCGTGCACATGTTTTATCTTTCTGTGTTGGTCCATTTGCTTCCTTCTTAACCTGCTTTTCCTTTGTCATGTGCGCACTTTTGCTTATTTGTTTGCACTTCAACTTCTTCCTTGTGCACTTTCCCTGACCCACCAGCTCCCCAACACTCACATGTGGCTCATCCCGAGCCAATAAGAAAAAAGGGAATTCTTCGCAAAATTTCCTGCCACAAAACTTTACTTTTCTTGCAAAACTTATGTCTCTGGCGCAGGCTCAGGTTGCGCGGGAGGACCAACCTTATCCTGAAATTCCTTCACCATCTGTTGCACTCTAGCAACTTCCAACGTCACTTCCTCTTCCTTTACAGCCAACTGCTCTACTTGGTTAGAACTGATATGTTCCAACGGGCATGTTTCTAGTGACTGCGCCATATGCTAAAGTTTCTACTGCACATGATGAATAAGGACTGTGAGCCGCGCTGCTTTCGATTGGTGTGCCTCCACCTCCGCTTCCCTAGTCCTCTCTTGGTCAAGAAGAGCTTGGAATTCATGCTATAGCTGTTTAATCTCTTCCATCTTTGTAACCTTGTCCTGAAAGGGCAGCTTCTTCATCTCTGTCTTCGTCGTGCTGATTTTCTCGTCATCTTGCCTTAGTCTTTCCCTGATCTTTTATGCAGTCTCATATTCTAGAAGTGCTTCTCATATATTGGAAACAACTTCAACTACCTTTGCGCAAAGGTTTTCCCCTTCACTTATCCTTCGAGCAGCCTTAGACACTACTCTTCGTTGCTCTTTGAGCACCTCAGGAGGTGTGCTTGGTACCTGCCTAGACTAAATCTCCTCAACCTGCTGCTTCAGCTCTACTGCAATCTGTGACAGCCAAGAAACCTTGGTAGCTGAATATTCATCTTCTTGGCCCTCTTCCGGTGGGAATTCTGCGACCGCGCCCTTAATGGCTTCAACTAACACAATGCGGTTGTGATTGCACGCCTCGATTTCTTGCTCTTTCTATTTTAGGAGGGCCTTGCATTGCTTGGCCTTCCTTTGTTGTTTCGTTTCCTGATAGGAAACAACATTCTCCCTTAGTTGTATTTTCATCACGGCTTCCTGTTGTAGCCCATAGAATTCACCCAATGAAATCTTGGAGAAGTTGATCTGCAATGTTGCAAACTCCTTGACAACATCATCAAAGGCACCTATTGCCATTCCTATTTCCATTGCACACCCATGGATTTGTACTTTGATTAAAATCACTAGCTCTGGCATTACAAGTGAAACGATGGGATCCACGCCATAGGTCTCGGCCTCAACAGTGGTTTTCACATCGTTAATGGTGTCTATAAGATTATTCACGTGCTCGACAGCTTGACCCGCCACGTTCACCTACTACGTATTCAAAACCTCGAGGATTTTCTTGGTGACCTCAACTACAATGTTTTCTAGCTCTTGAACATCATCCTCAGTCAATGTGTTTGTGTTAGCCGCTCTGTCGGCTTTTCTCTTCTTGTGCAGTGGCCCACACTGTTGTTGATGTTCCTTTTGGCGGTTGTGGGGCTCCTCATCAGTAGGTGTCTGCTCTTCATCGCTTCGATGGGAACCACCATCACCGCTATTATCATCATTTTCTTCTTGCGACTGATTTCCTTGACTGTTGCCTCCATTGTTTCCTTGGCTNGGGTCTGCTCTTCATCGCTTCGATGGGAACCACCATCACCGCTATTATCATCATTTTCTTCTTGCGACTGATTTCCTTGACTGTTGCCTCCATTGTTTCCTTGGCTAATCCTAGCATCGCCGCCCACGCCAGTGTTTCCACCTTGGTTAGATGGTGGGTCTTCTTGGTTTTTCTCTCTTGGCAGTGGCTCTACTAGTGGGCTGCACCATTCTTTAGACCACTTCATGACAATGGTGTCCACATCCTCATCCGTGATTATGAACTCTTCCTGGTGCACTTGCTTGGTCGAGTCCTTCTTCGACTCCAAAATGATGTTATGCGCTCTCGCCTAAAAATTTATGAAAGCAACATATATATGCACCATCGCCATTCAGAATATGTGGGATCTTCTGATAACATCGCGTAGTGCCTTGGCATGCGGAAAGAACTCGACGTTATTATCTGTCTGGCGGATCTTGTTTTTCTTGTCCTCCCATAAGTTTTGGTACTTTGTGCCTATGAAAGGTAGTGGGACATCCATTGGCTCGTAATCTGGTGGGTTGGCCCACAAGGTGAATGATATCAAGATGAGCAGCCAGTAGTAGTGAAACTTGTATTTAGGGTCCTTCTTCTCTTGTTCTATGTCATCGATCTGTTCATTCAGCAAGAACTACGACCCGTTGAAAGTCACACCTTGTGAGCATAGCTCAGCCGGCTCTACTGCTCCAGCGGTGCATTCATTTGGCCTCATATTGTGTAATAGATTACACGACAAGATCCTTCCAGCGAGCCATACAGCAAATTCTTTGATCTGGGGAATGGAGAATTCCCTACCCACGTGCTATAGAGTATACTTCTGCTTCATTTTGGTGGTATCCCTTCCCTACCGCAAATATGGAGTGGGATCACGTCCTTTCTTTGGCAGTCCTGTAATCGATGAGATAACCTCAACGTCGACCGGGTATGGTTGGTCGAGCCATAAGAACCCTCTGTAGAAATAGACCAGAATCTATTTCACATATGTGTTGGCCTGCAGGATATGGCCAAAATGTGGCATGAACAACAAGTTTGTCAATCCTTCCTCGTCAGCACCAGCAACCCACTTCATTGGCTTGAGAATCTCGGGCCCAGTCGGCCCGGTTTGAACTATGACCATGCAATTATTTCTTTCCAAAACCAGCTGTAGCTGAGCATTGACATCCTCAAATCCCAAGTTGGTGAGCTTTGGCATTATGTCCATTAGCAGGGGTATGCGCTTAGGGATCTGGGGTGCTACAAAAAATGTATTGGCTTTCGTGGGGAGCATCACTGGCTCCGCCTCGGTTCTCCTCAACTGGACATAGTGTGGGAATATTTCTTCTTCCTCCTTAGTGCTTGGGTCTCTGTGAGGTGGGGAGTCCTCATCCATCAAATCTTCCTTGAGGACATCTTCTTGCATGGGTGCTTTCCCAGCATCATCCGCAATAGCCTTAGCCTTACGTTTCCTTGCCATTTCTGGCTGGGATGACTCTCCAGCTGCTCTCTCCCTAGCTTGTCTCAAATCTCTGACAGGTTGTGTAGGTGTAGTTGGTGGGTTCTGAATAGGGTTCAACACAGGGCGTGAACCAGGGGGTGGAATAGGGGTCGGACCAGTCATAGTAGCAGGATTCTTCCTTTCTCTTGCCATCGAGTTGAATTCTGGTTCTTTTTTTGGCTGCTGCACTTCAGGCGAGTTGATCTCTTCTTCAAGTGGACAGCCCGAGGGGACAGTCACTTTAGATAGCTCACTTTCAATGGAGATCTCTATTACCATGGTTGTCGGCTCTCACTCTGTGATAGGTTTCAGCTCTGTAAACTCTCGACTCTCTCTGCATGCGTAAAATATTGTTTAATGGTGAAACCTTGTATTTATACTCACCTATGTGTCCTAAAGTCATCATATGATGGGAGTTCGAGGTCTAATCGGTCACATGGGATTCTTGGATGACGCATTTCTTCATTAACTCGAGAACTCGAGCTCTGCTATGTACCTTTCAGCACAGTTATGGTAGTTATGTTGAGGATAACTGATGGGACCAAAAAGCATGTCGTCATTCTCCTCGTATTTCATCGAATTAATGGCACTTAGCTATCATACCTGCCTCAATATTCACCAGATGTTTGCACTTTAATGTTGGTAAGCCTGTCATTTCTGCTTTTTCCTGCACTTTCCACCTTTTCTTTCACTCTGCACTTTTTCCTGCACTTTCAGCCGGTTCCGTCGTAGACGTGCGACATAACAGTTTCCGCATTTTTTGCTTTTTCCCGCTTTTTTTTTTCATGCATAGTGCGATTCTATCTAGGTATGTTATGACCATCATAGTATGGTTTTAGGGGACTTCCATTCACCATACCGACGACATAAGTTCCATCTAGTCTCTACAGTTTTACTGCGCCCACATCAGTGATGTGCGTGATCACATATGGCCCTAGCCAATGTGTCTTTAGCTTACTTGGGTGTTTGAAAAATTTGTTGTCATATAGCAACACAAGTCCTCTGACTTTGAATGGTTTTACCCATATATGCCAATCATGCCATGATTTATGTATCTGCTTCTCGACTGTCTGATGAAATCCTGTGATGAAGCATTCTTCTTCCACCTGAACGAGCTATGACAACCTCTGTTTGATAGCATCTCTGCCGGTCATCTCTGTTAGCGCAACAATCTGTAGACTCAACACGATATACTCCATTGGACCAACAAATTCGTATCCATATACCGGTCTAAATGGGGTGTGCCCTGTCAATCGCTTGCAAGTTGTGCGATATGCCCATAACACAGCTGATAGTTTTTGATCCCAGTTATCTCGACGCACAATGCATACCTTGGTCAATGCATTCTCTAGAATCTTGTTAAAATCTTTGACCATTCCATTCTCTTGAGGATGATAGGGCATTGTCTTATTATGCTAGATCTGGAACTCTGTAGTCAGATAAACAATAATTTTGTTAAAAAATGCATACCTTGGATTGAGTAGAATTTTCGGGCATCCAAATATAGTCACCACATTTTCAAATAAAAACTTCACCACAGTCATAGCGGTGCAATATTTAACAGGTGCATATTCATCCCATCGGGTTAAATAGTTGGTCACAGTAATAATGTAGCATGCGCTAGTCCTTTTCCCTGGAGGACTGATTGGACCCACAAAATTAACAACCCATTTGTGAAAGGCTTGTAGTGTTATTTATGGTGCAAGTGGCATCTCATTGCGGTGCGATGGTTTCCCTGTTCACTGACATATATCACAGCACTTGTAGAAGCTTTTAGTATCCATGTGTATGGTTGGCCACCATAGTCTTGCCTACAATATCTTGCGCACAGTTTCCTTTCCCACATAGTGTCCTCCAGCGAAACCTGCATGTGCTTCACTCATAACCCAAGGTTACTCATAATAAAAAACATAGCGACACAGTATTTCATTTGTGCCCAACTTGTAGAGGTGTCCACCAATAAATGTGAAGTCCGCAGGTCTGACTACCAAGTGTTTCTTCTGATTAGTGGAGAATCCTATAAGCGCATAGCCTGTAATCAAAAAGTGGATGATTGCATTAAAATATTTGTTCTAATATTCCATCATAGTGACCACAAACAGTTGCGCGTCGGGCAAATTATCTTCCAGGTTGGTTGGATCTTCACCACTCTCTATTCGTGACAGGTGGTCTAGTCCAACATTCAATTGACTAGGTTTAACTATGACCTCAAAGTCAAATTCTTGAAACATGAGAAGCCATCGACAGATCTTCCTCACCAACACTGGCTTGTTGACTAGGTATTTCAGCACTGAATGATCAGTGTACATCTGAAAATTCCCACCCAACAAGTAGTGTCGGAGTTTCTAAAGCGCATAGACCATAACGAGGCCTTCTCTTTCTGTCGTCATGTAGTTATTTTCTGTAGTTGACAATTTTATTCTAGAAAAAGCAATAGGGTGGTCAAGCACACCCCTTTTGCTTTGATTAATATCATCATTCAACCTCTTACTCTTTTTCCTCTCTAATTCAAACCGAGCATTCTCGTCATCACTATAATGCACACCAGCTTCCTCCTTATCTCGGGAAGGAGGTAAATCCGTTTTCTCCTTGAAAAAGTAGATGATTGCATTAAACTCTTTGTTCTGATCTTCCATCATAGTGACCGTAAACAGTTGTGCATCAGGAAAATCATCTTCCAGGCTGGTTGGATCTTCACCACTCTCTATCCGTGATAGGTGGTCTGGCCCAACATTTAGTCGACCAGGTTTAACTATGACCTCAAAGTCAAATTATTGAAATAGGAGAAGCCATAAACAACTGTAGAGATGGTGTTACTTACACTGGTTACTTCACACACCAACTGATCATTCCACTCGACTGCTTCTCTTCTTTGGAAATTTGTTTTCCTTCTTTCCAATCTTAACAGCCACTCATGTAGTACGATGAGAAACTCTACAAAGAATATCTCATGAATATCATAATATATGTATTCGTCTACCCATTTTTTTGCACTCAACTAAGATCTTACGCTCTCTCCTTGCGTGAATGCTAGTTTCTTAGACTCTAGTAAATCCTCTATCTCATTCTTTGTCGGATGCATAACATTTCCCTTGACTCAAATGGTTAACGGTCCCGGCAACGAAACCATTTGTTGGCCTACTCTACCTTCTTGGCTGGACCCATGGTTCAACAACAACACAATACGGACAAATCACCAAAAGACATCGGCCCGAAAGAGCAAGCTCAGTCGGCAACACCTACGAGGCAGGTGCAGCCTCACCCAAGATATCTTAATGGGTAACTTCCATAACCATGTTTCTGTAGTTGACGAGGTATTAGAGTCCCTTGGCGCATGGAAAAGGTGCTTAATAAATATGATAGGATGGAGTCTTTTACTCTGCGACCGAGGTGCAACTATGTACTGCGAACTGCGCGCGACACAGTCTTGTCCTTAACCACTTAACAGCTGGCACAACAGTGCAACGCAATTGATTTCTTACACTTGATAGAAAGTGCATAATTTATACTTTAACTTATTAGATTTAACCATGAAGTCATACATAACATGTCAATAATTCCTTAACATTCATCCATTCATTAAAGATATTGCGACATACATTCAATAGTAACTTGTATCAATACACAATAAGCAAATATTCAACATTCACATAAACATTCACCATCATTCAATCATTCAACACAGGAAATTAACATGGAAACCCATCTGGGAAAAACCACCAAGGTGCTCTTCATATGGCATGAGAAATATATGTAGCACCTTGCAGCCTGTAACTTGCAGACTGTTCTTAAGATATGTCTTTCTGACTCAATCTTCTTGCTCTCATGCTCTCTAGTTTATTCTCTGTCTACTCCTACTAATCCGCACACATCCTGGATCGACTATTCTACTTTCCTAGCGGTCTACGCACACAACTGCAAGATCCACGGCTCAAAATCCTTCTCCTTCTACTAAACTCTCCTCTGAGTCGACTACTGAATCTAGCTAACAATAATTAATACTGAAGCTAACCCTTATACAGAATGGGTTCCTTATATTTATACTATCTACAAGACCACGCAGGGTCAACTGAGTACTACTACGTTATTACATACTCAAGTGAATACAAAATATCTCTGTTACATTAAATGGCAGCCCATACCTAGCCGCAAAAGTACTGCATGCATTAACCACAGCCTTAACTAGCCGCGGAAACGTCCTTCAACTCGTCTATACTAGTCATAACTAGTTGCAAAAATTTCCTTCTATCTTCAGCTGGTTTGTCCTTTTGTAGTCTTCCTTGAATTTCACTTGTCCGTCAATAACTATTCTACCTGCCACTTCTATCGACTCTGGATGCGATTTTCCTCATTGCACCAACCCTATCGTAGCTTTCTCTGCTTTGTGCTTCCTTTGCTTCTTTATCCTGCCTTTCTCTGTCGCTCACATGTTTTATATTTCTCCACCGGTCCATTTTCTTCCTTCTTAACCTACTTTTCCCTTGTCGCACGCGCACTTTTCCTTCTTTGTTTGCACGTCAGCTTCTTCCTTGTGCACTTTCCCTGGTCCAACACAATTCGAGTAGGAACCCATTGAGATTCCCTAACTCACATGAGCGCCCTCTTGGATTCTATATTTCAACCTAATATGTCATATATGTCAGATGTCAGCCTTCAGATTTGATTTGTGTCATAGGTGTCATAGCATCTTCATCATTGTTGTCATAGAGCTAGGGAATCTAGTCTAAGTGTCTCAGTAGCTCCAAAATGACTCTTCCTCTCCCATGTAACTTACATTTCCTTCCAAATTTGACCTATGATGCATATGGCCAAGTGTATTATCCTTCTAACTCATCCAAGAAAATTTAGGCTTCCCATGGATTCGAAATTGCAAGAGGAGGATGCCATGTGGCACATAAATTCTAGCTTGTGTGGGCCCCATAATCTCCATGTGTCTCCATGCTCCACTACTGCCTCAATTTTCTCTTATATTTATTTAATTAGCTCCATTATTAAATATTTTTTCCATTCTAATGTATGCACATCATCTATTATCTCCCTTATTAAAATTACAAATGTATCCATCCAACCTAGGAAACTAGTAGGATTGATGGAATTGTCCTTCTATGCAATTATTTAAAATGGGGACATTACAGATATTCTCATTGGAATGGATTGGTTGGATGCACAAAAGGTAAAACTTGTATGTTACCATAAGAAATTTGAATGCATGGATGAAGAAGGAAACCAACAGGTTGTAAGAGGCATTCCAAAGTTGATTTCTATTAGGTATATTTCAGCAATGCAGCTGAAGAAGTTCTATAGGAAAGGTTGCAGAGTGTATGCAGCCCATGTTTTGGAGGCAACAAAGAATGAAAATCCTAGGTTGGAGGACTTTCATGTATTGCAAGAAGTCAGGGATGTTTTTCCTGATGAAATTCCAGGACTTCCTACAAAGAGAGACATTGATTTTACAATTGACCTTGTTCTCGGAGCAACACCAGTGTCCAAGACACCCTACATGATGAGCACTCTAGTATTGATAGAGATGAAAATGAAGCTGTAAGAGTTGTTGTAAAAGAAATATATCAGGTTGAGTGTGTCCCCTTGGGGAGCACCGGTTTTGTTTGTGAAAAATAAATATGGTACACTCAGGTTATGTATTGATTACAGAAATTTGAATAAATTTACTATGAAGAATAAATACCCTTTACCTCGAATTGATGACATTTTTTTATCAAATGAGAGGAGCAAAGGCATTTTCAAAGGTTAACTTGAGGTCTGGTTACCATCAGGTAAGAATCAAAGATGAATATATTCATAAGAAATCCTTTAGAACAAGGTATGAGCACTATGAGTTTGTGGTGGTACCATTTTTTCTAACAAATGCACCAGCAACATTCATGTGTCTCATGAACAATGTTTTCAACAAGTATCTGACAAGTTTGTTCTTGTTTTCCTTAATGACATTCTTATTTATTCTAAGAATGAAGAGGAGCATTAATAACATTTGAGAATATAATTGCAATTGCTAAGGGAGCATAAGTTGTATGCAAAGTTGAGAAAATGTGACTTTTATACAAATAAAATTCATTATTTGGGTCACATTATCTCAGATAAAGGCATATATGTGGACCCTAAAAATTTTGAATCCATTATGAATTGGCCAGCCCCAAGAAATGTGATAGATGTGAGATCTTTTATGGGACTTGCAAGATACTACATGAGGTTCATTGAATGATTCTCCAAGGTTGCACATTCAATCACTTCTTTGCAAAAGAAGGGGATAAAGTTTGAATGGACACCAAGATGTGAATAAAGCTTCCAGCAATTGAAGAATCTTCTTACAAGTGCACCAATTTTGAAAATTGCAGACCCAAAAAAAGACTTTGTGCTGTGTACTGATGCATTTAATCAAGGAATTGGATGATTTCTTATGCAAGACAACCACGCAGTATTCTAAGAGTCAAGAAAGTTGAAGGAACATGAGAAGAACTATGCTACTAATGATTTAGAACTTGCAGCCATAGTACATTCTCTCAATATGTGGGGACATTACTTAATGGGAAGACAATTTGAGTGAAGGACATACCATTATGGTCTGAAATACTTGTTTGATCAACCAACTTTAAATTCTAGGGAAGCTAGATGGTTGTATTTTTTGTGTGAGTTTGATTTTGAAATCAAACACATAAAAGGAAAATAAAATAAGGTGGTTGATGCACTCAGTAGGAAGGTGCATGAAATGCATATGACATCTCTTAGTACTTTCCAATTAGATTTGAGGCAATATATTATTAATCATATTACTGAGGATGAAATGTACGTGCATGTAAAGGACAAGTTGCAGCAGCAAATCCTTGAAAATAAGTACGAGGGATATAAATTGGGAGAAGATGAACTTCTTACCTATAAGAATAGAATTTATATTCCAAATGTATTAGACTTGAGGAGAATTGTTATAGATGAAATCCATCAAGATCCATATTTTGGTCACCCAGGATATCAGAAAACAATTGCTACAGCCATAAAGCAATATTTTTGGCTAGGAATGAAAAATGAAATTGTTGAGTATATTTCTAAGTGCATGAAATGTCAGTAGGTGAAGGTTGAGAATCAACAGCTAGCGGTTTTATTGCAACCTTTGCCAGTTCTAGAATGGAAATGGGAAGTCATTTCCATGGATTTTATTACAGGGTTTCCAATGACTGTGAGATAACATGATTCCATCATGGCTGTGGTGGACAAGTTGACAAAGGAATCACATTTTATACCGATCAAATCCACGTATAAGGCTGATGCTATTGCAAACATCTTCATGAAGGATATTTTTAGATTGCATGGTTTTCCTAAGGCAATAATTTCTGACAGGGATACCAAGTTTACTTCCAATTTTTGGAAGGGTCTTTTTGCAGATTTGGGTACAAAGCTGAACTTTAGCACTGCCTACCATCCTCAAACCAATGGGCAGATAGAGAGAGTGAACCAGGTGCTTGAATACATGCTTCTTGTGTATGTAATGGAAAAACCATACAAGTGGGAGGATTATTTACACTTGGTAGAATTTGCATATAATAATGGACATCAAGCATCATTGGGAATGAGTCCATAGGAAGCTCTGTATGGGAGAAGGTGTAGGACACCAGTGACTTGGGATAATCCACTGAAAAAAATTGTGCTTGGTCTAGAATTGCTCAAGGAAGTGGAGCAAGAGGTTGAAAATATTAGGAAGAACCTGAAAGCAACCCAAGATAGACAGAAAATATATGCATACAAGCATAGAGTGAAGATATAGTTCATTGTTGGGGATCATTTTTACCATAGAGTGAGGCCAAGGAAGAGTTCCTTGAAGCTTGGAAGTTGTTCCAAACTATCACCTAGATATTGTGGGCATTTTGTAGTGAATAGGGCTAGTTGCATATAGGCTTGCATTGTCTGCTAGCACTAGAGCTCATAATGTTTTTCATGTTTCTTTGCTTAAGAAATATGTACATGATCTTAAATATGTGATTAATTGGGAGGTGATCTAGGTGGAACCCGAGGGAGAGTTCCAAACTGATCCATTGTGCATCCTTGAAAAGAAGGTCATAGTGCTCCGAAATCGAGCCATTGGATAGGTAAAGGTGCGGTGGAAGCAATACGATCCTGATGAGGCTATGTGGGAGATGGAGGGTGCCATGTGATTGGGACATCCATTTTTGTTCAATTTTGTAAAGCACTAAGGACTGTGCTAATGTAAGGGGGAGGGGAATGTAATACCCCGGTTTGACCCCATGGTATTAAAATTGTACATGATGTATATATTATATTTAAATCATGGCGAGGAGCGCAAGGCCAAGACCCTGCCATTGATTTGGTGTTTTATGTATCTGGGATCAAGTTTGATGCCGATGGTTCTTGTGCTGGTCAAGCATGGTATATTTTGAGATATCATGTAAATACACAATTTAATAAAATAACTAGATATGCACTGCAACGAAAGAGACGGGGGCATGCTTTCACAAGGAATAGGTAGGGGGAATTATCCAAACCCTTAATCCAATAGGGTGAGACCAGATGTCAATGACAGAAACCATAACCTCTCATCTACCATTTTTTTCCTCTCTACTCAATCATTCAATTATTCAAGAAGATGGTTGAGGAAGTTAATGCCTATGGCAGAGCAAGGTATGGCAGTCATATTTTGTGTCTAAGTAAGCATGCAGTCTGGGGAAGTGACATACTTTCTTCTGAAGCAATTAATCACATGATGCATGCGCAATTAATCATGTGATGCATGCCCAGTCCGTCATTTCCTAATCACCCAGGATGCGTTTTGGTCATTCCGCATTCCATTTTTCGATTCATTATGTTTTTCACTCTCCTAAGTCACAGAGTGTTTGGTTTCGTAGGGTTATCCTCATTCACAATCAAGGATTCACAGAATGATGGGGGGGAGTCACAGAATGACGGGGGGGAGTTACCTATCCTCATGCACACAGGAACTCATTCGTTCTTCCTTATCCTCATTCACACAGAAAATCACGAGGTTCATTTTTCATTATTCACGATCTGGAGTCACGGAATGTTTTGTTCGACAGTGTTATCCTCATGCGGAGTTTCATCCTGCAGAGTTCTTCCTCCTTGCACAACGAGAGCTACCAGAGCATTGCTACGTGTCTATGCAGTGTTTCTCTGTGTTACAGAGTGGTATGGAACCCTAATCTCTTGTGTATGAGTGAAACCATGTTTTCTTCTAAACTATAGTGTGGTATGGATCCTTGGTTGTCTATGTTCCATAGTGGAGCTCTGTGTTGTTGTGTCTCCTTGTGGTTTTCTATTATGTGTGCCCTAGTTTGGGTTTGAGTTGTATGCAAGACTTAGGAGTGGAAGAGACATTGAATGGGATTAATAAACCTAGTGAAGAGAGGAACCTAACAAAAAGATAAGAGTGGCTAGTGAATCTTCTATGCGCATCCTGAATAGCACTGGAAGGGGAGGTACAGCCAGAGGGACTATGTAGCAGAGAAGGGGATAATTCCTTATGTTGGGTGTGTAGGTATCGTGGATGCCAGGCTAGATAGATATTGTGGGGGTGTCCCTAGATTTATGAATGAGCCACTAGCTTAGCCATTCTACCTTTCAACTACCTTAACATCTTGATAAACACAAACCTAGATTGGCTTGGATGACAAATTGATAAACCCAATGATATATTGGCTTGGTTGGGCAGCATGATAAACCCAATCTTATATTGGCTTGGATGGGCATCCTAATAAACCAAATGGTGTGTTGGATTGGATGTGTCTTAATGTGCATTTGTATATGTGTGATCCTTGGCTGGACAACCTGATAAACCCAACTATTAGCTGGCTTGGCTGAGAAGCCTAATAAAACCAACAGTGTGATGGATTGTCTTAGTAGCCTGATAAAACCATATGTTAGCTAGCTTGGTTGGTCCTCTACGTGAATGTTGGATTGAATTCCTACAGTTTGATAAACCTAGCTGTTAGCTGGCTTGGATGAGTATCCTGATAAACCCAGTAGTGTGATGGCTTGGTTAATTGGCTTGATAAACCCATCTGTTAGTTGGCTTGGTTGAGTAGCCTGATAAACCCAACTATTAGATGGCTTGGTTGAGTAGCCTAATAAACCTAGTAGTGTATTGGATTGTTTTATTGCATCCTGGTAAATACAATTATGCATTGGCTTGGATGGATAGTATGATAAAACCAATGGTTATTCTTATTTCTGCAATGTATTTGCTTATGAATGTACTGATTATGTTGAATGATTGATAAATATTTAAGTAGAGTTTACTGTTGTTAAATGTCCCTGCATTTTGCATCTATATATGCCTTGTATTCCCCAATGCATTTTTATTATAATCATGGAGGCTATAATCTTGGTTAAAGGGTAAAAAATGCAGCTATCTTAAGGAAAAATGTGTTTTTCGCCCTGTGGAATCCGCCTGTGGAAGGTGGAATTCAGAAGGAGTGAAAAATAGGAAAAAGATCAAGGAAAATTTGGATTTCTGTACCCCGAGCCCACTGTGGAAGGCAAAATTCGGACGGTATAAATTGACAAAATGGGAAAAAGGTTAAGGTAAAGTTGGATTTCCGCACCTCAAGCCTTCTGCAGAAGGAGGAAGTTGGAAAGCAGAAATCGAAAAAAGAGGAAAAATGTTAAGGAAAATTTGGATTTCCGCACCCTGAGCCCACCGTGGAAGGAAAAAACTGACAAATCAGATAAAGGTTAAGGCAGAAAGTTGATTTTCCACACCCCAGTATCGACCCACGAAAAGCAAATATTCGGAGATAAAAAAGCGGGAAACCGAAATATTAAGACAATCATTTCGTGGATTTCCGCATCCCAAAGTCGACCCATAAAAAGCGGAAAGTTGGAAGTTGAAAAGAGGAAAGGGAACGAGTAAAGGTATTGTAACTTAGGATTTCCAAAGTCGGAAGTCAAAAATCGGAAAGTGAGTGAGTAAAGGTATTGTATCTCAGGATTTCTGAAGTCCAAAGCCTGAAGCCGAAAGTCGGGAAGTCAAAATTCAGAAAGTTAAAAAGTAACAAGAGAGCATACTGCATTTCAAGATTTTCACTACTCAAAGTCGAAAATCGAAAGTCGAAAAGCGGTGAGGTGAAAATTGAGCACACCGCATTTCAGGATTCCTGCTACCCCAAATTTGGAAGTCGAAAAAGACAGTTTCAGTGCGGAAATGAATTTTCTGGTTGCAGAGTGGATTTGTGCATTGTGAAATGACTGTTACAGTGGTGTTTATGCTTAAGCATGAATGTTAAAGGATGAACATGAACCATGACTCTGTTTAAAGAGAAATAAATAATAAATTTTAATTTATTATGCATATCAGTTAGGTGTATGGGTATGTGGGTACATGTACAAAAGGTATCAGAGCGAGCAGTGAAGTCGCGTCCCTCCCTTATATGCGGATGTAGCGTGGAGGGTACGCCGCAGAAGGACTGTAAAGAATACTATTTGTTGTAAGAGAAAACAATGGATACCTATTTAATGAAGAATGAAGAGAATATGCAATCTAAGACGGGTTAAGCTCGATATCCACAATCTTAGTATCCACAGAATCAGTACCTACAAAAACAATACCCTCAACCCATGGGGGTGGAAATTTTAGAGGCTGAGGAAAAGGAGGAGGATTTGGTCGTGGAACAGGCCAAATTATATGTTATAATGGTGGAAAACCAATACATTTTTCTAGGGACTGTGTGAGTCCTACGAAGACATGTTCATAGTGCAAAGATTTTGATCATATCGTCGAACAATGTTTGCAATTGATTGTGAAATGGAAGACTAAAAATGTCGGAAATCCAAAACCGAACCCTAATCAGAATATCCAAAATATTTATGCTGAGTTGAGGGAACCACATAGAGCTTTCGTAACAAGAGGATATGTTGTGACTGGACTAGACCAAAAAGCACAACCTAAACAACTGCAGGTGCGACTGACAAGACAAAATAAAGTTCCATTCGATGTCCAAAAATAAAAGGAAGCATTATTGGATGCACAGCCATAATTCGTCGACAAGAATCAAGTGTCGAATTCAGCTGCTACACTACCTGGAAGACCAATCCTGGAAATTATTGAAAGATTTGACCAACTGTTATGAAAGGAACCAACAGGAAAGGTTTGTAATCTTAAATATATTTTTTAAAAGTTTCTTATCGCTAACACAAGATAAAGGTGTTGTAGCATAATTGATAGCTCTAATAGAAGAACCTCAAGAAGAGGTGCAGCCAGACATAAGAATTAACCACGTTGGAAAAAGATTAAAGACTGGTCACGAGTTAAGAGTGACTTCCCAAATAGGAGACTAGGATATGGACTATATTATTCTAGACTTGGGATCTGATGTCAATATTTTGACAAGAGAAACATGGGAGAGCATGGGGAAACTAGGAATTACATGGTCTCCTGTCCAACTCCGATTAGAAAACCAGTCGAAAGTCCTACCTATCCGTTGACTAACTTAGGTGTTTGTCTAGGTATAAGGCCCAAGAACATATGTTGACTTTGAAATAATTGACATTTTCAATGACACAAATCCATATACTACACATTTTGGGATCGAATGGGTGTGTTACCACCTAAGTTGTACTTAGTGGTTTTTATCAAGTGAGCCCGGTGAACCGGACAGGGTTAACTTGTTCGGACTTCAGAGGACCTATGGAAGTACTTC
>LPNX010439901.1:49802-89760 GCA_001517045.1 Pseudotsuga menziesii
ATTTCGCCCTCCCTCTCTCCTCAACACGTTTTTGGCTCAACTGGATGATTTTTGGTGGATTCTTCAGTGTTTGGGCCGATGTGTATGTGTATGGGTCGATGTGTCAGCCAGATCAGGCCCTCGGTTGACAAGTAGGCTCAGTTCAGCCTCAGTTCTGCATTGATGAACTATCCATCAGAGGATTTCACTTGATTCCATGAGGAATTGTGCCCCCCCTGGGCTAGATGGCCTGCAATTTGTATAAATCAAGGCACAGCCTCCTCTTCCAAGCTAGTCAGAGCTGGACTGAAGGGCTTGCCATTGTAAACTGTGTACTGATCTTATTTTGTTGAATAAAGAAAAGCTTTGGAGGCTCAATTGTGGAGTATCTTTCATGTGTGGATTGTCATTGTCTTGCTGCAATCGAGGTGAAACTGATATTTTTCCAGTTTTTTGCACTTAATTATTGTCTACCTGAATGGTTTCTTAAATCATAAGGATAGATCATTGTAAGTAAGATTACTTACTTTCTATTTTCTGCATATGTTTGAATGAGTTAATACCTGTATGTTAAATAAGGTTATTTGCATACTGTATCATCCCTTTCTCATATGTATCTTCAGATCTGATAGTTCTGTATGCAAGAATTGTGTTGTAGCTTACAGGTTTGCCGTAGCTAGAAGATCTATGGTTCAGGTTTGATTCCATTGATTTTCAGCAGAGATTGCTAAGATCGTTCCCCTCGGTGCTTCTCTACCAAGGTCCCTCTGCAGATCTGCTTCAACAACAAGCACCTTTCTTCCCCTTTCTCTCCTTTAAAATTATTAAACTTCCTTCAAACTGGTTACTTTAAGGTCTCTTTTTAAATATGATCTATCTCATCAATAAAATCATACATAGATCTAATTATCAATATCCCTTCAATTTTCTATATCTTAGCTTCATTGTGCACATAAAGTTCAATTTCAAGAGATCTAGCTAAAATTGCCTTAGTTTCGCAAGTAGTTTATTGAAAAATTCATAGCTTGCTGTTAAGGTAGTTTCATTTTCTGTTCAATAATTTCAATATTCTATAATATCAGTGCTGTTAATTGGCTGCACAAATAGCAGGCCAAGATCCCAAGGAAATCTTGCTTTCCTTGGTTCCATTTTCGTCGGTTTAACTAGTTCAATTTCATTAATTTTTTGAGATAAAGTAGGCTGACCCAAAGGAACTCTTAAAGTGATTTGGGTAATTTGTTATTCTAATTCATTCTCTATCATTTAGCAGGTCTGACAGATAAGAATAGAAGCTGCTGTCCAAAGTGGCTTTTGGAGCGCTCAAATCCCCCCAGGGGGCTCTCTTTTGTCACATAATTTGTAATTATTTGGCATAAACTGTAATATCTTGGTTTCAGATTGTATAAGGACCAAGAAAGCTCTGTTTTATCAGTGCTTTGATATTGTAATATCTGTAATAAAATCATCCTTTGAATAGGCTCTTTCGAACCCATTCCCCATCCCCCCTGGGGGGATTCGCGTTGGTGCCTTTTTTGTCTTTTTCTGCTTATTTCCTTTTACTATAATTTATCTGATTAGTAGGGTAGTATATTTGATTATTTTTTTAATTACATATTCCATATCTTATTTTCAAAAGTAATCATAATACTTACCCCACGATTTCTCGAGTGACCCGCAAGGGGAAAGAGATTCGTGGTAGGATTAATCAGAAAACCGCATTTGTGTAGTTGTGTTATTTTCTCATATTTTGTTTATCAGCATTTTAAAATTAACCCCTCCTTGATTCCCCGATTGAGATCCACTTGGATCGAAAGAGGTTCTTGGAGGCTTTTCTTTTAAGCAAGAACACATCATTTAAAACTTATTAAAATTTACAAGACTCCAGTGTGTATGCTCTGCACTTGGCTGCGGTTCGTCCGATTAGTCAAGCTGTATCAAAAGCACTTGGGTGACTAGCATAATTATGACTCACCTTTCCCAATTAACAAACCATCAGGTGAAAATCCAACACCTCGATCAAACCTTTACGGTGGCAAAATTTCCAAAGGAAGCGGGAACCTACTGAAAAGTGACCTCGGGGCGCCGATCTCTGTCACACCCTAATGGGTGCGTTATGAACACAGCCCCAGAGACTCCATTTCAGCCCACATATTCCTTGCGGGTAGCCGTATAGGCTTTGTTTTGGACATACTCCAAGTACTCTCGGGTATATCTGGAGTCCCCCTTTAACCTAATTTAATCAATTCATACTTCATTTTTAACTTAAAACATACCAAGATGCAATCACAAAACATTTATTCCAAACACATGCAAGCACACTGATCTCTTTTGACTCCATTATCAAGGCACTGGTCTTTTCTGCTTCATATATATATTGTGTATCAACTTTGTGATTTCGTGTGTATCTTCGTATCTTGTCATCTTGATTGTTTATAGTTAAAATCTTCAAACTCCTAAATAACTGATTCAGTTTAACCTCATTACACTAAGAAATCATCCTTAGTAACTTAATAGGGTCTACCCCCCTTGGCTTCGTTAGGAGTTGAGCCTAAACGGAGGAGTCAAGAACAAGGTGACAGCCTTGACTCGAGACTTGCCCCCAAGGACACACCGAGTGGCTTGAAGATTTCTGCCACGTGATCCAGGTGTGTGAAAAGGCGGCAACAGGGTGAATGATGATCATACCATTATCAATTTTAAGAAAAGAATCTTAACATTTGAATATTTATAGATAAGGGTGGTCGCACCAATTTATCCACTAGAAGGTTAGAGATACGTCAAGCTAGTAAATAGTGAAGGACAATGTGACTATCTGGACCATATTTATAACATCACGTTTGCAAGAGACAAATATGTGAATACAACGACTAACCAAAAGATGATTTGGAGGAGTATTATTTCTTATACATTGGATTCGGGTGAAGCATTGGAAAATTGGTAGAATCGCATGCATGAAGTATACATGAGAAGGTGTGAAAGAATTACATGATTTGTGCGAGGAGTAGTAATTGAGGTAAGTGATCTACTTACATATGAAGGTTTACCTAACCTTACATATTTTCTAACAAAATTTGAAGAAAAGTCACAGAACCACAGTGATTTTCCACCTTAGACGTTGTAATGAAAGTTGCACCTACCAGATGGTGGGTCGCACATAAAGAATCTATCTTGGAATAGCCACAATGTCGATGGTTGATGGAGATACGATACAAAGAAGAGATCAACTATAATGGTAAAAAATATACAAGATTGACCAATCCTATTGATCATATTGAGTATTGTCGTGCGACATGGGAGGCATGTCCGCGTTAGGAATGGGTCCATCAGTTCATACACACATTAGACATGATACTGAGGAAGTGGTATACATCAGTTGAAATGGGATGAGGGACTGTTGAATTGAATGAATTAGCTAATAGATTCACACAAACATTTTATTTTTTCGATGATCATCCTTCGATTGATGCTGCATTGCAAGTAATCAAGAAAAATATATTTGAAGATATCCCTGTCATAATGTCAAACTTTAGTCAAAGCAGTGTGACAATCCAACACTAGATGGAGTGTTATAATGTGATGGGAGAACCTGATGATGATGACCCACTCTACCTAAACATACCATAATATGAAGGTACACATGTAGTGGAAGAATTTGGTATTAATAGCGACCGGTTCCTAAATCCACTAAAAGTAAAAAAAATCAACATTGGTTGTAACACCCTAGTTTTGACCTCGTTTGCATTTAAATAAATGATGTAAATAATCATGGCGTGGAGCTCTTGGGAAAAATCTCCACCATCAATTTAGTATTTATGTTTCAACAATTGAGGTTGGGATGATGGTATTTTTTTGCTAGCTGAACATTAACAGTTGAACATCATGTTAAATTTGCAATTTTTAATTAAAAACCTATAGCCAGCTATGTCAACGCAACTAAATGAGGTGGCCGAGGAATTTTTTTTCCTAAGGATAAAGGAGTGGGGGATTGGAAGAGTGGGTAGAATTCAAAATGGGCAGAACACCATTTCTGGAAAAAGGTTTTTTAAATTTTCTTGAAGAAAACGTCCACTTTTCCCTTTCACCTTCCCTCACAATTTTGAATGCGTGTAATGTTTTTGGATCCCAATAAGCATTTGCGCAACAACAAGCAAGGAAAAACGATTCTGAGTCTTGACTCTTGGGGGGATTTCTCTTGTTCTACCTTTTTTGTTTTTGTTTTCAATTACGATGTCCCTTGTTCGGCAATTTGTTTCCTTTCACGATTTTTCCTGTCTGTTAGTTTTTTCCTGAAAACGATTGCCCAAAATTGATTTGGTGTCTTTGAATTGAATGAAAAGCAAACGATTTGGTTTCTGTAAATGCAACAACCGGTCTGGCTCTGGCAATGTTCAGAATTTGTAATTAATGTGTGTGCATGTAATCCGTGGTGCTTGCTACATTTTGTTAATCCCAGTACCGAGATAACTGTGGGTACATCCTTGTTTGGCATATGAACTGATTTGAGGAATGGAAATGGAGTCTAGACTTGCTTGATAAACTTAGTGTGTGAAGTAACCTCACAGACCAATCTAGAAGGTTGGTTTTCTTCTTTGCATACCTTGAATAGCACTGAAAGGGAAGGGATGGCCTGAGGGACAATGTACCAGAGAAGGGAATGCTTCCTTGTGTTGGTTGTGTAATTGTTTAGAAGTCAGGATAGATCCAGTGTGGGTTTTCGTAGCTCTGGGGTTGAGCTCACTAGCTTAGAAGTCAGTCTTCCCACCTCCTTGGTAGCCTAATAAAACCAACTGGAAGGATGGCTTGGCCGGTAGCCTGATAAACCCATCTGTTGGCTTGGCTCTGTCTCATGTGAATTTGGCTAAGTGTAAACCACTTCCTGTGTAAGTTTGATAAACCCAACTGTGTTGGATTAACTGAAGTTTATCGTATACTTGGTTATGGGTGAAATCTGCTAGTGTTCCTTGTTCCTTGGGGGAAATCATGCCCAACTCGGGGGTGGCAGTGCTGCTGAGAGATTAAAGAGCGCACTAGCCTATGGTTGGGTGGAACGTTGCAGCAACATAGCTGGTTGCGGGATGTAGAGGGGGCCACTTAACTTTTAAATGTCATCATGTAATTATATAGTTTAAAGGATAAATGAATATTAACAAATGAGTATCTGGAGCGGGTACAACTGCTCCAAACTATCTCATAATGTATAAATAAGCATCAAATATGAATACAAAAGTGGATTGGACGTCCCTTCCCAATACCTGTGTTTGATGGCTGTGTATGAGCGTGTAAAGTATGCTTGAATGATGTGAAAGCTTAGCTTACAATATCTGGTGTCGTTCCCTTTCTCCGTTCGGTCTGGGTGATAGTAGCAGTGAATGGAGACTGGTTCAAGCCTGGAAGAGAATGTGAGGATGCTCGTGAAATAATCCTTTTTGGAAAAGAAGAAGAAGAAGAAGAAGAAGAAGTAATGTAAAATTTGCTTGATCGCTGAAGCATTCTTGAAGTCTGCCCAAATCGCCTAATGCTAGAAAGGTTTGACCGATAATCTATATGTTTCAACCGATAAACATCAATAGAATATATACTCACCTTGGCCCGTCAATCAATCTGCTCATTGAAATGCTCACCAACTGCCATGGTCTATGATCACTGACTACATGCTTCTTGAAATACTGTCACCACTGAATACCCTTTAGTTTGATATCATGAAGCTGCTGGTGGATTCGACACCCTATTATTGTTTCAGGAATCGATCAAAAGTGTTGTTATCCTCTAGTGGTATGAACGAGCAAGAAAATGGTGATACTATTCCTATGGAATTGTCAGATAAAGTTTCATTCTGAATTAGTCCACGAATTGGAGATTTTAACTTGATTTGAGTGAAATTACGACAATCTTGTGTAATAAAGAAGCTTGTAAATGTGTATCTGGTTGTTTTCTCGCGCATGTGAGAAAATATGTTTTCTAACTAGTGATTCCAGACGCTGATTATGTAGTCTATCTATCATAGCATCCGTTAAATGAAGCTAGGACAAATCGATTGATGAAGATTGTGTGGGTGGAGCATCGATTTCACCCAATACAGGCTAGTAATCTGATTTTATTATTCATATGTTGATGAGTTGTTGACTTCACCATTCCGTCAGTTAATCACCAAAAACACATAGTACATTATTTGAAAGCAACCTGCTACATTTGATCACCATTATCTCATCCTACAGATAGATCAATGATTGTGATGTGGGAGCTCCATAATCACTCGATCGGTAATGTTCATCGACTGCATATGTAGTAAGTTGAGCCCCATAATATTCTAATATATCAATTTGTTCAAATACTCGTGATGGAGTCTGTATGTACAGGCAAAACAATGTCTATACAAAGATGACCAATCCAATAGAGGAATCGACCAATCTAGTCTGCCAGCCATTGTGATCAAGTGGTTTCATAAGTTCATCCTCAGTGACGTCATCTCAATCATTAGCTTCATAAAATAACCTATCAACGAGGGGATATTAACTAATGCAAGCACAATGTTAAGAAAATCTAGTCGACCATTCACTCCTGTCAATCTTCGCTCGCTAGTGACTAGTTGGCAATAGTTCATCTAGACGTGACTAGTGCATTTAACTGTTCACAACAAACTAGTGCGGCCAGTGTTCAATGATCAATAGGGCAGTAAGAAAAACAGTTGGATTGATATTATTGTTGTAAGTTGCTCGATATACTTTTTCTGGGTCGATATCTTAATATTATCAACTTAACATATTTGGTCGATGGGGTTTACCTTATGTTTTTTGTAATTTTGGTCGAAAGTCACATTATGTTATTAATTTGCTGGATTGAAGTCAGTCGGTATGGTTGATATGGCTCAAAGTTTAAAGTTGTAAATGGTCGATGGTCCTTGTAACATGTGTTCAAAATGGTTGGGCTCCTTTATATGTTATGAGTTCCCTAAATTTTTTTGAAGTCAAGAGGGGGTTAAACGTGAGTCTCTTCAGAGGTAGGCGATCCCCTCCACTTTATGAAAAGTTGGTGTCTTGCAGACCACTATAAGTTGATTTTAATCTTCGTTCAGTAAATGTTTTCTGTTGATCGAGTCAAGGAGGTTAAACGTGGGTCTTTATTAAAGGCAGGCGATCTCCTCACTTATGTAATGAAGTCGGTATCTAGTTGACTATTGTAAGATAAGTCTGAGTCAGTCCAAAGTAGTTGATCATCATGCACATGAGAAAGCATCACACAATCTTGCAGGTATTTCAAAAGATGAAAATCACATTTAAGCATATATCATTCACCTACACAACAAAGCGCTCCAATGAGACATGATGACAAACCCCTTAGTATCAAAATGTTGAAATTATTCCTCATTCGTGACCTCGGAAAGACAAAAGACAGATAAATGGCATAGAAAGTCAAAGAGCCAAAAGGCCCCGCATGCCTAAACCGATGGAGATGCCGATCAGATGAGCCCGGGTGAGGCTTTAAACCAAAAGACCTCGTTGCAGAAGAAGATGATTGCCCGTCGTTGTGAGAGGATGAGACTTCGATGGACTACTGCCATATTGAATATGGAGGCTGAAGAGTAACTAGTCACAGTAGAAACTTGTACACATGTGTTTTCCTATCAAGCTGGAGGCTATTGAAGCTGAGTTATCTATGCAGACCGGTATGCATGGTTGATGCACAGTGAGGACTACTTCAGCAGTAGCAGAGACCCGGGATGTTGATGCAGATTTCTTTGTTCTCTTCGAGACGAAGAAACATTTTGATTGTGGGGGAGATGTAGAGGGGGGCACTTACCTCCTAAATGTCGCCATGTAATTATATAGTTTAAAGGATAAATGGATATTAACAAATGAGTAGTTGGAGCAGGTACAACCACTCCAACCTGTCTCATAATGTATAAAAAAGCATCAAATATGAATACAAAAGAGGATTGGACGTCCCTTCCCAATACCTATGTTTGATGGCTGTGTATGAGCGTGTAAAGTATGCTTGAATGATGTGAAAGCTTAGCTTACAAAACGGGGCAAGATTATTTCAAGATAAGTATTCTCCTATATTTTATTTTCGCAACTGTATTTGTTTTATGAATTACTATGAACATGCTGAATGCTTGTATGAATGGTTATGCTTCCTCTATATGTTAATAATTTATGCATCTGTGTATTTTTAAGTTCATGCATTTGTATATTATGTTCATGGGAATTAGATTGCCCAGGTTGATATATGTTAGTCACATCCTCTCCGCCGACTAGAGGGGTGTGGATGTGACATTGGCTCCCTAGAGAATCCAAAATTTGCCATTATTGGAGATTATTGGGATGAAGAAACTGTTGGGAAAATTACATACCTATTGCATGAGTTTCAAGACCTGTTCCTTCTTAGAAATGAAAGGGATTGTCTGAGACCTTGGAGAAATTAAAATACCACTAAAAATCGATGCAAAATCTATAAAGCAGTGACCATACCGACTGAATCCGCAATATAAAGAAAAAGTCAAGACAAAACTAGATCGAATGATAGATGCATGTATCATAGAACTGGTTGAAGAATAAGAATGGATCAACCCGATAGTAGTGCAAGATAAGAAGGCTGCTGGTGAAGTAAGGATTTGCGTCGACCTAAGGAAATTGAACGATGCTCGTCTACATGACGCATTTCCAACTCCATTTATAGATGATGTATTAGAAATTGTTGGGGGTCAAGAAGTTTATTCTTTTATTGATGGGTTTTCTGGATACCATCATATCAACATCACAAAGGAAGATCGACACAAGACAACCTTTGCGACAGACTGGGTTTGTTTCCAATACATGGTAATTCCCTTTGGACTCAAGAATGCTCCTGCTATATTTTCTAGGATAGTAGTGGTTTCCTTCAAATATTTTATTCATAATTTTCTGAAGTTCTACTTCGACGATCGGACGTATTTGGGATTATTAAGGATCATATTGCGAGCCTCAGAATGATGCTGGAACGATGTCGCCAATATCATATTTATATCAACTTAAAGAAATGTATTTTTTGTGCCCCTTTTGGGGTTTTATTGGGCCATGTGGTTTGTTGCAATGGAATCTTGGTCGACACTACTATTTGCGATTATCGTCAACCTACCACCACATACCAAAGTGAAGCAATTGAGAACAACATTGGGACATACATGATACTATTGAAAATTTATCAAAGGATGTGTGGAGGTGACTAATCCGATGGAGAATATATTGAAGAAGGATTTTAAATTCCAGTGGTCAAAAAATTGCCAAGAGATTCCATACACTTTGAAGAACATGATGGTTACATCACCCATACTTGTATTTGCATACTAGAAGAAGGAATTTCATGTACATGTCGATGCATCATCTGTCACTTTCAACGCGGTACTAGCAGAATATGGCGAAGGTTCAATTGATCATCCTATTGCCTTCGCTAGAAGGAAATTATCAATAGCAAAGAAGAACTATATCATGATAGATAGAGAGGGATTAGCCATGGTATACGCTCTGCAGAAATTTTAAAACTACTTGTTGGGTGGAAATTTCAAAATGTACATAGATCATTCAACATTGAAGTACCTGGTCAATAATCCAATGTTTTTTTTTGGGGGGGGGGGGATATTTGCTGGTGGCTTCTCCTTTTTCAAGAATTTGACTTTGAATTCATTGTTAAGCGAGGTCAACTGAATTCAGAGCTAGACCATATGTCAAGGATTGAGAGTGGCGAAGAACTTGGTAATATTGATGATAGTCTCCCTGACATACAATTATTTGTGAAAACAATGTTTGATGATCACTATAGCTACATCCTACAATTTTTGAGTATGGGCTATGCACCAGCTAAATTTACCACCACACAGAAAAAACTTCCAGCTGTGCGAGCTATAAAATTCCAGTTGATCACTGGACAATTATATAAAATGGGCCCTGATGAAATTCTTCATCCATGTGTCTTGGAACAAGAGCGACCAATGATATTGAATGAAGCACATGCTAGTGTCGCAGGAGGAAATTATGTTGGAAAAGCTACAGTGCAAAAGATATTGTAAGCAGGATTGTGGTGGCCCACCATGCATGCGGATGCTTGAGAATACTATTGCAGTTTTGATGTATGTTAGAGAACTAGAAAGTCATCGTGATGAGATGAAATGCCACTAGTACCGCAAGTAACTTTGCTGGCATTTGAAAAATGAGTTGTTTATTTTGTGGGACTTATTATTCCAACATGGAAGAGAGAAGGTGCAAGATACATTATCACCGCAACCGATTACTTGACTAGATGGGCTGAAGAAACACTAGTAAAAGATTGTATTGTTGTGAATGTTGCCAAGTTCTTGTTCAACAATGTTGTGACTCAATTCAAATGACCAAATATTTTGATAAGTGACCAAGGTACGCATTTTGTCAATCAATTGATAGAATAATTAACTAATGAATTCCATATCCAACATATAAAGACAATGCCATATGACCCTCAAGAGAATGGTGTTCTCGAATCATTCAACAAGATCCTGGAGAATGCGTTGACAAATATTTGCAATGTTCAAAGAGATGAATGAGATCATACAATTCCTACAGTTTTGTGGGCATACCACACAACCTGTGAGAAGTTGACAGGCCAAACTCCATTTCTCTTGGTGTATGGAGAAGAGGTTGTGATGCCAATGGAATATATTGTACCTATCCTAAGGATTGTTGCAATTACAAAGATTCAGATGTTGGTGCGGTCGAGGATAGACTATAGCAGCTGCTACAGTTGGAAGAAGACCGTCTTGTTGTAGGTTATCAGGAAAACATTGAGAAGGAATGACATAAAGTATGGTATGATCGACACATCAAGAATAAGTGATTTAAATTTAGAGGACTTGTTCTTCTGTACGATAGCAAATTTGTAAAGCATCCGGCAAGCTGAAAACACACTGGATAGGACCATATATTGTAATTCATATCACTAACGGAGGTGCAGTGCAACTACAAAAGTTAGATGGAACATATGTCAAAGGATTGGTGAATGGAAGTCGACTAAATAACTACCAGGATAGCCGCGACTTGGTCGACTAAAAAAAAAGATAAAGGAAAAGAGAAAAGAAAAAGAAAAAATATTCAGAGTATTTTTATTTTCATGTTTTGATCGCAGGCTCCTAGTTTGTCACAAGAGAAAGAAAAAGGTGCCATAGATTTCCTTTTTGTTGCAAATGAAAAATGACGATGAAGAAAATCCATTTGTCGCAGTGAACGAAATATGTTGAAGGATGAATACAGGTTGAAGGAAAGTAAGAGCTATCACAAAATGAACTTGAGTCACATAAATTACAGCTGGGAATAATTAATTCAAAAACATGAGCGATTTTGACGACATGAATTTCTGTCACTTATGTCATAATTGTGCAATAACTACCATTGATGTGACATGCGAGTGATAGTCTGCATGGAATGTTTTGTATGATGATTCAGATGATCGACCCATGTGACGGATATCCCTGCCACCTTTCCATTAATTGTCTGCTCATGTGAAATATTGACTGAATTAATAGGTAGATGTTATCACCTTCGCACCCAAGTTTCAGTTCATTCTGCTACACCTGAGTGAGAGTATTCCATTGTTGTCTACAACTGCAAGAGCCGGAGTGAGTTTTTCCACAAAGTATGGTTATTTCAATTTCCAGTACAAGAACAATTGCAAAATCTGGTGTTGCGGCCCCCTCACCCACACTGATTATGGAAGACACTACTAGATATGTTCCACTGGAGTCTTCGGTTGCAAAAGAAGTTGAATGGATTCTATTAGGGCTAGGAAAAGTGCACAAGGAAGGATCTGACGCACAAGCAAAAGAGGAAAAGTGCATGCACGACAGGGAAGAATAGGTCTAGAAGGAAGCGTAGAGTAGAGGAAGCTACGACAGGGTTGGTGCGGCGAGGAAAAGCACATCCATAGTTGGTGGAAGAGGTAGGTAGAAGAGTTATTGTTGGACAGATGGAAGTTAAGGAAGACTACAAAAGGACAAACCAACAGAACATATAAGGTCAGTTTTGCGGCTAGTTATGAATGGTATAGAAGACTGAAGGACATTTTTTGCGGCTAGTTAAGGCTGTGGTTAATGTCATGTAGGACTTTTGTGGCTAGGTATGGGATAGAATTTAATGTAACAGAGATATTTTGTAACCACTTGAGTCTGTAATAACTGAGTAGTACTCAGTCGGCCCTGCGTGGTCTTGTAAATAGTATAAATAGGAGGAACCCGTTCTGTATAAGGGTTAGATTCAATGTTGTTGAGTTAGATGAGATTAAATTAGATTCAGTAGTAGTTCAGTAGTAGGCTCAAGAGGAGAGTCTAGTAGAAGGAAAAGGTTGTTGAGTCACGGATCTTGCAGCTGTGTGCGCATACTGCTAGTAAAGTAGAAGAGTCAATCCAGGATGTGTGTGGATCAGTAGGAGTAGATAGAAGCAATAAACTAGAGAGCATGAGAGCAAGAAGAGTGAGTCAGAAATACATATCTTAAGATCAGTCTGCAAGTTGCAGGTTGCAAGGTGCTACCTATATTTATCATGCCAGATGAAGAGCACCTTGGTGGTTTTTCCCAGATGGGTTTCCACGTTATTTCCTGTGTTATATGGATGAATGTTGTTGAATGGTGAATGTTTATGTGAATTTTTTCTTATCTTACATTATTACAGTTACAGTTGTTGTTGAATGTATGTCGAAGTATGAATGAATGATTGTTTAAGAGTATTGTTTAACTGTTGTGTATGAGCTCATGGTTAATATGATAAGTATAATATAAGTCGTGCACTGTCTGTAAAGTATAAGGAATCAGCTGGGCCACACATTTGTGCCAGTTGTTAAGGATTAAGGTCAAGTTCGTGTAACACAGTTGGCCTGTGGCACTAGGTTGTACCACTATCGCAAAGTGAAGGAATCCATCCCATCGTCTTTATCGAGCACCTTGGTCGTGCGTCAAGGGATTGTAATCCCTTGCCAAATTCAGAAACATGGTTCTAGAAGTTACCCATTAAGATATCTCGGGTGAGACTGCGCTTGCCTCGTGGGCGTTGCTGACTAATCTTGCTCTATCGAGACGATGTATTTTGGTGTCTTGTTGGTATTGCGTTGTTGTTGAACCGTGGTTCAAGACAAGAAGGAAAAAGAGGCCAACAAATGGTTCCGTTTCTGGGACCGTTAACCATTTGAGTCGAGGGAAATGTCATGGAATCCGACGAAGAATGAGATAGAGGACTAGCTGGAGTCTAAGACACTAGCATTTGCACATGAAGAGAGTGCAGGATCTTAGTTGAGCGCAGAAAAATGGGTAGACGAATACCTATATTCTGATATTCATGATATTTTCTTTGTAGAGTTTCCTATTGTACTGCAGGAGTGGCTATCAAGATTGGAAAGAAGGCAGATGAGTTTCCAGAGAAGAGAAGCAGTCGAATGGAGTGATCAGTTGGTGCTTAAAGTAACCAGTGTAAGTAACACCATCTCTAGAGTTGTTGATTTTTGGGTTGATAGTATTTTTCAAGGATATATTACTAAGTTTGTAGTAGAGGCTATAACTCATATAGTGAGGCTGAAAGAAAATTTTTCTGAGGACCTCGAAGAAGATATTTGTTATTTGCATTAGAGGAAATTTGGGGTCTAAAACGGGCCTTATAAAAAAATGATCGATCAATAAATTCTTGTGAGTTGGAATTCAAGAACCAATAGAATTTCAATAAAATGAGTCAACCATAATGGTTTTGAATTGACATATTTGTCATAAAAAAAACTAACTTTTTTGTTCGTAGTTTCAACATATCTCCCTGTATTTTTACTCAAATTTAGATTGGGAGAGCTCGTTGGATGCATAATTTAATTCTGCATCCAATGAGTACCCACATTGCATACTTTTGACGGACCCTGCTACCCCAAAAAAAGAAATACCTTAAAAACATTTTTCCATGTATTTCTTGTTTTTGGGGTAGCATAGTGGGGTACTCGTTGGATGCGGAAATAAATTATGCATCCAACAATCCCTCCCGATCAAAATTTAAAATTCTACATCCAATTAGTACCCACATTGCATACTTTTAACGAACCCTGCTACCCCAAAAAAATAAATACCTGAAAAACAATTTTCCATGTATTTCTTGTTTTTGGGGTAGCGCAGTCCATCAAAAGTATGCAGTGTGGGTACTCGTTAGATGCATAATTAAATTATGCATCCAACGAGTCCTCTCAATCAAAATTTGAGTAAAAAAACAGGGATATATGTTGAAAATATGATCAAAAAAGTAGTTTTTTCTCTTTCTTCCTCCAAAATTAATAAATATTATTTTATTATTTTCCTTAAGAGGCCCATTCTAGACCTCAAATTTCCTCTAATGTCAATAAATGGATCAAAATGCTCATTTATGAGAAGGGTATCTTATAGTTGAGTAGTTGAGTCGCATACCCCGGAGGAAAGCTATGTCGTAGACGACCTGTCAAGAAAATGGGAAATGGCATTTGAGGAAATTTCAACTCAAAATGGGACTTTTAACCATAATTCAAATTCCTTATCATCATGTGTTAGCCAATGAAATTTCTTTAAATTTGAAATACCGTATCTTAAACAATTTTTTAATATAAATTTGGGGAAAGGTATCATAAAAAAAAACTACTTTTTTGTTCGTATTATCAACATATCTCCTTTTGTTTTTACTCAAATTTCGATCGAGAGAGCTCCCTAGATGCGAAATTAAATTCCGCATCCATTGAGTACCCACTCGACATTCTTTTGATACACCCTTCTACCCCAAAAACAAGAAATACCTAAAAAAACATGTCATCATCACGTTTTTTTTAAGTATTTCTTGTTTTTGGGGTAGAAGGGTCCATCGAAAGTATGCCGAGTGGGTACTCTTTGGATGAAGAATTTAGTTTCGCATCCAACGAGCTTTGCCGATCAAACTTTGAGTAAAATCATAGGGAGATATGTAAAAAATACGAACAAAAAAATAGTTTTTTTCTTTTGTTCCTCCAAAATTAATAAATATTATTTTATTATTTTTCTTAGGAGGCCCATTTTGAGTTGAAATTTCCTCTAATGTGAGTTGAGATGTTCCCAGGAAGTACAAAACATTAACTAGAATATGGATTCCTAAGGATTGGAAGGAGATTCAGATCATGGAAGAGAAGAAAGACGGTGGAAGGTTGACGACTTCCTAGTCTGTTCGAGGAGAGTGAGCATGAACTTCAGTTGTAAGTAGATGAAGGCTCTTGCAACAAAGAGGAGGACTATAGCCTGATATTGGAAGGAGCAAAATACTCTGAAGAGACTATCGAGTCACCAAGGTACGGACACAACTACATCACACTAGGAGTATCGCCAAAGGTAAGATCTAGAGCCTCATCTCCTGAAAGAGTTGTTAATATTGATAGTGCTAGTACAATGACTAACATGCAGGATAATACACCTCCATTAAATCAGTCATTATATAACCTCGACGCCAATGCAATGGATGGTGCAGATATTCGGTTACCTACATTCAATGGTAATGGAGCAGAAGATCCAGAGAAACATTGGTTCATTTGTGAAGCTGTTTGGATGGTTTGGTTAGTTCAGAACGTAGACTTAAAGAAAGCACAGATGATCATGACTCTAAGGGGTCGTGCACTATATTGGTTTATGAAGTTATGTGTGGTACCGCTAGGAACACCATAGAATATCCTTGAAGAGATACAAGCCACAATGATATCTGAGTTCAGAAAATCTAGATCTGAGTCGCAGTGTATCACTGAGATCAAGGAAATCAAACAAGCATTGGTAGAGTCAGTATGGGACTTTGAACAATGGTTTGAGACTTTGATGGCCAAGGTAAGTTTCCATATGTCGGATGTACAACATAACGAGTGGTTTATTTCTGTGATACTACCACACATCTAAGGCCCATTGATGAAGCAAAAGATCGAGTCACAAACGGAAGCGCTAGAATTGGCAATGAAGCTGGAAGCCTCGCCAATTGGTGATGGTGCCGCAGGGATGGTGCAGATTCAGTCGTTGTTGGCCAATATGAAAATACAACTTCAGGACATCAAGAAGGGTAACGAAGCCCATGAATACTTATGGTGCACAAAATGTAGAACGGATGGACACACCAAGGATAATTATCCAACCTTCATGAATTACGTCTCATCCAGTATGCCAAACCCATTAAGTTCCCATGGACTACTCTGATGTCACATATTCCAGACTAGAGGACACTACGACAAGGAATGTCTATACTTGTAGAATATTGTAAGAACCCACGCAAACCTATTTTGTAAATTTTGCAAGTCGGTAGGGCATGGAGAGAAGGATTGTAGAGCATACCATCTCTTGAAGGAAAAGATGATCGACACATACTTGATGAAGAATGAGGGGTAGACTCAGGCTGAACCAATGCAAGCATCATATCATCCTGTGTAGTTTCTACCCAATCAGTATCAAAACTAGTATCAGCCCCAATGTGCACCACAACAACCATATGCGCAGTCGAATCACTATCAGCTGCAATATCAGTAGAATCAGTACCCCCCTCAGCAACCCCACCCTCAAGGAAGGGGTGGCAGAAACTTTAGAGGTAGAGGAGGAGGAGGAGGATTTGGTAGATGAAGATGTCAGGTTACATGCTATAACTATGGACAACTAGGTCACTATGCCAGAGATTTCCTGGAACCTGCGAAGACATGTTCATATTGTAAGGGACATGACCATAACATGGAGGAATGCCCTCTGTTGATCACAAATTGGTAGGATAGAACCATGAAATGTCCTAACCCTACACAGAGCCTGAACCCTAATCCCAATCTTAAATTGAACGTTCAAATGATTGTTGCTGAACCAAGAAATCCAAATGCGGTTGTCGTAACACGAGGAGGTGCTACGACCGGAGTTGGTCAAGAAACACCGCAAGAACAACTGCAGCTGTAGGTACGACCTGCAACGCAGAAGAAGGTTCCATTTGACATCCAGAAAAAGAAGCAAGTATTCATGGATGTGTGAGATGAGTTTGTGGATCCAGAAGAACCGTCGACATCAGAAGAAGTTAGGGATATTCCTGAACGATTTCAGCAGATATTTCAGAAGAAGACTCCACAAAAGGTTAGTAAGCGCAAGTCATTTTTGTCAAGTTGCTTAGCATTAATTCAAGATAAAGATGCTATCGCATAACTTCAAGCACTGATTGAAGAAACACCAGTAGAGCCACAACATGGACAGAAAGTTAACCAGGTCAATAAGAAATTCAAAATTGGGCGTGAGTTAAGAATGACTATGTAGATAGGGGATTATGACATGGATTACATCATCTTAGACTTGGGCTCTGATGTCAATATTCTGAAACGACAAACTTGGGAGAGTATGGGAAAGTAGCCCCTGGAATGGTCTCCTGTTCAGCTGCGACTTGCAAATCAAGCAAAGGTTCTACCAATTGGTTGATTGAGTCAATTTCCTGTCGACAGTGAAGGGTTGGGCATGTTTGCGGAATTTGAAGTCATTAACAATGTTGATGACATGAACCCATATCCTACGTTTATGGGGATAGATTGGGCCATAGACAATCAGACCATTATCAATTTCAAGAAAAGGATCCTCTCATTTGAGGATAATAAGATGAGAATAGTGTTGCCCATTGATCCATTGGAGGGACCGAGATACGTCGAGCCTGTCTACAATGAAGGACAAGGTGACTATCTCAATTAGATCTATAATATCAATACCATGCAAGAAGACTATATCAATCCGACGATGGATGGAAACTTGAGCTAGAAGAGTGCTATCTCCTGCACATTAGACTCAGGGGAGGCGTTGGAGAACTGGAAAAATAGGTTGCATGAGGTTTCTATGAGGAGGTGCACCAGAGTCACAAGGTCTATGCAACGGGTGGAAAAGGAGCTATGAGAGCTTCCCATCTATGAGTGTTTACCTAACCTTGTGACATTTTTAACTGATTTTGAAGGACTTGTAAAACAGTCGCAACGCTTGTTTGCGTTAGACCACGTACTGAAGGCTACACCCGCTAGATGGTGGGGTACGCACATGCCGTTCATAAAAAAATGGCCATAATGCAGAAGATTCGGTGAAGAAGTCCCCACAGTGAGTCACAAATATACAGGCTTGTCAAACCCGACCGAGCACATCAATTGGTGTCACACCGTATTTGTAGAAAACCCGTGACAAGAGTGGGTTCACCATTTAATTCACACATTGGAAATGACACCTAGAATGTGGTATGCATTTATGGAGTTGCGACAAGGAACCCAAGAGTGGGAAGGGCTCACTAATCAATTTAGGAAAACATTTGAATATGCTGATGAACAACCTACAGTTGATGTTGCACTTCAAATGATAAAGGAGAAGATATTTTTTGAAATTCCTGTCAAAGAGGTAGATTCTCACCAGTGTAGTGCAACCATTCAGCAATGGATGGCATACTACAATCTAGCTGGAGACCTAGATGATGATCCAACTAACATAAACATATCGAATCAGAGGGCACATGCATAGTCGAAGGAAGTGGTATTTCTAGTGACCAGTTCCTACAGCCATTGAAAATCAAGAAAGTAAACATTGTGTCGCCAGAAAACCCAAAGTTTGCCAATATAGGAGATTATTGGGATGAAAAGACGATCATGAATATCACAGACTTTTTGCATGAGTATTAGGACCTGTTCCCTACTAATTTCTTAGAGATGAAGGGAATAGTCAACGACCTAGGGGAGATGAAAATACCCCTGTGACCAGACGCTAAACCCAATAAAAAACGCCCGTATAGATTGAATCCAAGATATAAAGAGAAGGTAAAAGTATAATTGGATCACATGATCGATGCAGGAATCATTGAAACTGTCGAGGAATCAGATTGGATCAGCCCTATAGTGATCCAGGATAAGAAAACAATAGGCGAAGTGAGGATCTATGTCGACCTGAGAAAGCTAAACAATGCATGCCTGCACGATCCATTCCCAACACCATTTACAGATGAAGTACTTGAAAGCGTAGGAGGACAAGAGATGTATTCATTCACCAATGTCTTCTCTATCTATCATCAAGTTAGAATCACCATAAAATGAACTTCGTCACAGAATGGGGATGCTACTAGTATACGGCAATTCCCTTTGGACTCAAGAATGCACCTGCTATTTTTTCTAGAATAGTAGTTTTTTCTTTTAAATATTTCATTCATAAATTTCTTGAAGTATACTTTGATGAATGGGCTGTGTTTGGTCTAATATGATACCATATTGAGAGTCTGCGAATGATGCTGGCCCGTTGTCTCCAGTATCAGATCGTGCTTAATTCCAAGAATTTTTTTTTTGCACCCTTTGGTGTTCTGTTGGGTCATGTTGTCTGTTGCGACGGTATTTTGGTTGAACCAACAAAATTTGTGATTATTCTTAACTTACCACCACCTACATCCATGACGTAACTTAGATCAGTGCTAGGACATACAGGCTACTATAGGAAATTCATCAGAGGGTATGCAGAGATCACTGCACCTATGGAAAACGTACTGAAGAAAGATGCAAAGTTTCAGTGGACACCTGCTTGCCAAGAAAGATTGGACAAATTAAAGAACAAGATGGCCACTGCACCAATACTTGTGTTCCCTGACTAGAAGAAGGAGTTCCATGTTCATGTCGACACGTTGTCTGTCATGCTCAACATAGTCTTGACACAACCATAAGAGGATGCACTTGACCACCCTATTGTTTTTGCTAGTAGAAAACTGTCAATGACAGAAAAGAACTACACGGCGATAGAAAGAGAAGGCCTTGCTATGGTTTATGTGCTTCAGAAGTCCCGACACTACTTGTTGGGTGGACACTTTCAGATGTACACTAATCATTCGAAGCTAAAATACCTAGTCAATAAGCCAGTGTTGGGGGGAATATATGTCGATGGATTCTCCTATTCCAAGAATTTGATTTTGAGGTCATTGTCAAACCTGGTCGACTGAATGTTGGACCAGACCACCTGTTGAGGATAGAAAGTGGTGAAGAACCAACCAGCTTGGAAGATAATTTTCCTGACGTGCAACTATTTGCGCTCACTATGATGGAAGTCCAGAACAAGGAGTTTAACACACTCATTCACTTTTTGAGTACAGGCTATGCGTCGCCAATATTCTCCACTAATCAGAAGAAATACTTGGTAGTTAGAGCTGCGGACTTCACATTGATTGCTGGACACCTCTACAACTTGGGAGTGGATGAAATACTGTGCCATTGTGTTTTTTATTATGAGCGACCTTGGGTTATGAGTGAAGCACATGCTAGTGTCACAGGAGGACACTATGCAGGAAAATAAACTATGGGAAAGATATTGCAGGTGGGATTATGGTGGCCAACCATACACATGGATACTAAAAGCTTTTGCAGGCACTGTGATATCTGCCAGAGAACTGGAAAACCATCTCACTACGACGAGATGTTGCTTGCACCACATATAACACTACAAGCCTTCGACAAGTGGGTTGTTGATTTTGTGGGTCCTATCAGTCCACCAGGGAAAAATACTAGCGCACGATACATTATCACTGCGATAGACTATTTAACTAGACGGGCTGAAGCCACGCCTATTAAAGATTGCACTGTTGTGACTGTGGTGAAGTTTTTATTTGAAAATGTGGTGACTAGATTTGGATGCCCGAAAATTCTACTCAGAGACCAAGGCACACATTTTGTTAACAAAATGATTGCTTAGCTTACTGCAGATTTCCAGGTCCATCATAAGAAGACGACACCCTATCATCCTTAGGTGAATGGAATGGTTGAAGCCTTTAACAAGATTCTGTAGAATGCATTGACCAAAGTGTGTAATGTGCGTTGAGATGAATGGGATCAGAAAGTATCAACTGTGCTATGGGCATATCACACAACTTGCAAATGATTGATAGGACACACCCCGTTCAGACTTGTATATGGACAAGAAGCTGTTGTGCCAATGAAGTATATCGTGTTGAGCCTACGGATTGTAGTGCTGACAGAGATGACCGACAGAGATGCTGTCGAGCAGAGGTTGTCGCAGCTTGGTCATATTGAAAAATAATGCTTTGTCGCAGGATTTCATTAGACAGTCGATAAGCAGAGACAGAAAGCATGGCATGATCACCATATCTGGGTTAAACCATTCAAAGTCGGAGGACTTGTGTTGCTGTATGACAACAAATTTTTCAAACACCCAGGCAAGCTAAAGACACATTGGCTAGGGCCATATGAAATCACACACATCACTAATGCAGGCACTGTAAAACTACAGAGACTAGATGGAACTTATGCCACAGGTATGGTGAATGGAAATCACCTAAAACCATACTATGATGGTCATAACATCCCTGGCTAAAATTGCACTGTGCATGAAAAAAAAAGAGCAGAAAAAAGTGAAGAGGCGAAAATTGTTATATAGCACGTCAATGGTGGAACCATCTAAAAATGTAGGAGAAAGCACAAAGCACGGGAAAAGGCCGAATTGACAGGTTGATTGACATTAAAAGTGCAAATATATGGAAAATATTTAGGTGGTTATGACAGCTAAGTGTCATTAATTCGATGAGATATAAGAAGAAATGCTGTGTGCTTTGTGGTCCCATCAGCCGTCCTCGACATAACTGCCATAAATGTGCTAACATGTACAACATAGCACTCAAGTTTCCAAGTTAATGAAGGGATGCATTGACCGATAAGCCCATGTGATGGATTAGACGTTGACCTACCATTGCATGATGATTGTAGGATGCATAGGTGAGTATAAACACAAGGGTTCACCATCAAACAGTCTTTTACACACAGAGAGAGTGAGAAAACTAGAGCTGAGAGTTTACAGAGCCGAATCCTGTCACAGAGTGAGAGATGACACCCACGGTAATAGACATCTCTAGTGTCAGTGAGTTATCCGATGTGACTGTCCCCTCGGGCTGTCCAATTGAAGAAGAGATCAAATCTCTCAAAGTGCAGCAACCATAACAAGAACCAAAAATCAACTCGATGGCCTGAACAAGAAAAAAAACCTGCTCCTACGGTTGCTCCAACCCCTATTCCACCTCCTCATTCGAGACTGGTACCGAACTTTGTGAAAAACCCACCAGTTGCATGCACACAAACAACTATACCTCCTAGACAGGTTGGGGAGAGAACGCGTGGAGATTCACCCAGGCTGAAATTGTCAAGGAAACGCAAGGCTAAGGCCGTTGTGGACAACACTGGACAAGAGCCCATGGAGGAGGACGAGATGGAGGAAGAGCTGATGGAGGAGGATCCCCACCCCACAGAGACCCAAATTTTGAGGAAGAAGAGGAAATATTTTTGCACTATGTCCAGCCGAGGAGAGTCGAGGTGGAGCCAGTAACGCTTCCCACAAAGGTCCACACATTTTTAGTAGTACCCCGGATCCCTGAGCACGTACCCCTGAACATAATGTTGAAACTCACCCAATTGGGATTTGAGGATTATGACACTCGCTTGCAGCTGGGTTTGGAAAGAAATAATTTCATGGTCACGATTAAGACTGGGCTGACTAAGCCCTAGGTTCTCAAACCGATGGAGTGGGATACTAGCACCGCCAAAGCAGGATAAACGAACTTGCTGTTCATGCCCCATTTTGGCCATGGCCTGTAGGTCAACACATATGTGAAAAAACTCCTGGTCTGTTTGTACAGAGGGTTCCTATGGCTTGATCGATCCTACCCAGTTGATGTCGAGCTTATATTGTTAATCATAGGGCTCCCAAAGAAAGGACAAGACCCCGCCTCGTATTTACGACAGGGAAGGGATAACACCAAGATGAGGCAAAAGTATAATCTGCAACACGCGGGTAGGGGATTTTGGATTCCCCATCTTGAAGACGTTGGCATGCATTTTTCCGCAAGGATCCAGTCATGCAAGCTATTGCATAAGATGAGGCCCAATGAATGCACCGCTAGAGCGGTAGAGCTTGCAAAACAATGCTCACAAGGTTTGAATTTCAACTGGTCGCAGTTCTTGTTGAATGAGCTGATAGATGATGCAGCACAGGCATAGGAGGATCCCAAATAAAAATTTCACTACTCTTGGCTCCTCATCCTAATCTCATTCATCTTGTGGGCCAACCCACTTGACTACGAGCCAATGGATGTCCCACTACCTTGCCTTGGTGCAAATTACTAGAACTTGTGGGAGGATAAGAAAAACAAGATCCATGAGACGGATAATAACATCAAGTTTTTTCTGCATGCTGAGGCACTGCACAATGTTATCAGGGGATCCCACCGAGTTCGGGTTGCGACGGTGCATAGGTACGTGGCCTTCATCAATTTCTAATGGGAGCGCATAACATGATTTTGGAGCTGAAGAAGGACCCGAACAAACAAGCGCACCAGGAAGGGTTCATGATCACTAACACAATTGTCCAAGAATGGCCTAATGAATGGCTCGGCCCACTGGAAGAACCATTGCCTGAAGGAGAAATTCAAGAAGACCCACCAGATGACCAAGGTAGAAATGCTGATGCAGGTGGCGATGTTAGTAATGGCCAAGGAAGCGATGGAGGTGATAATCGAGACAATCAGTAACAAGAAGGGAAAGATGATAACAACAATGATGGTGGCTCCCATCGAAGCGATGAAAAACAGACACAGACGGAAAAGAACATGGGCAACCACTAAAAAGAGAAGCAACAACAGCGTGGGCCATTGCACAAGAAGAGAAAAGCTATAAAAATGACTAACAAAGATACCTTGGAAGAGGATGATGTTTGCGCACTACAAGATGTTGTAGCCAGCGTCGCTAAGAAAAGCCTTGAGGTTCTCAATGTGCAGCAAGAAAACATTGCTGGTCAAGTTGTAGAGCACCTAAATAGGCTCATAGATGCCATTAATGATGTCGAAACCACTATAGAGGATGAAACATATGGCGTGGATCCCAATGTCCCATTAATTACACCAGAGCTAGTGCCACCAATCAAAGTACAAATCCACAGGTGCACAATGGAAATAGGAACAACAATGGGAGCGTTTGATGATGTTGTCAAATAGTTTGACACATTGCAGATCGACTTCTCCAAGCTCTCATTGGGAGAAGTATATGACTTACAACAGGTAGCTGTAATTGAAATACAGCTTCGGGAGAATGTTGTTTCCTATCAGGAAACAAAACAACAAAGGAAGGACAAGCATTGCAAGGCCCTCTTGAAAGAGAAAGAATAAGAAATTGTGGCACGTGAACAGGACCGCACTGCACTAGTTGAAGCCATTAAGGGCACGGTCGCAGAGTTTCCACTAGAAGATGGCCAAGAAGATGAAGACTTGATTGATAAGGTTTCTCAATTGTTGCGGATTGCAGTGGAACTGAAGAAGCAGGTTGAGGAGCTTCAAGTAAGGAAGGTACCAAGAACACCTCCTAAGGTCCTCGTAGAGCGCAGTAGAGTAGCGTCTCAAGCTATGGGGAATATAAGCGAAGGAGAAAACATCTGTGCTAGGGTAGTTGAAGCTGTTTCCATGATATGAGAATCTCTTCTAGAAGATGATACTGGAGAAAAGATCTGGGAAAGCACACAGCAAGATGACAAGAAAATAATCACGGCAAAGGTAGAGATGAAGAAGTCGGTGTTTCAGGAAAAAGTTATGAAGACGACTGAGATAAAATAGCTGCAGCAGGAAGTCCAAGCTCTCTGTGACCAGGAAAAAACTAGGGAATCAGAGGTGGAGGCATACCAATCGGAAGCAGCGCAACTCATAGTCCTCATTCAGCCTATGCAGCAGAAAATTCAACATATTGTGTAGTCGCTAGAGGTAGGACCCTCAAAACATATTAGTTCTGATCGAGTGGAGCAATTTGTCGAACAAGTGGAGGAAGTAACAACAGAAGTTGCTAGAGTGCAACAGATGGTGAAAGAATTCCAGCACAAGGTTGGTCCTCCCACGCAACCTGGGCCAGAGCCTGAGATGGAGGCTTAAGTCCTGAGTAGTCACATAATTTTGCGAAGATATCCATTTTTTCTTAGTGGCTTGGGATGAGCCATAGGTGAGTGTTGGGGGCCTGTTAGGGTCAAGAAAAGTGCACAAGGAAGGATTTGATGCGCAAGAAAAGGAGGAAAAGTGTGTATGCGACAGGGAAAAACAGGTATAGAAGGAAGCGCAAAGAAGAGGAAGCTATGATAGGGTTGGTGCTGCGAGGAAAAGCACATCCAGAGTCGATGGAAGAGGTAGGTAGAAGAGTTGTTGCTGGACAGGCGAAAGTCAAGGAAGACTGCAGAAGGATGAACTAGCAGAAGATAGAAGGATAGTTCATAGTGATCTTGGTTTTTCTTACGTTACTCCACTCAAAATAGGATGTTGATAGCTTGGAAAAATTAAGACTTGAGTGAGTGTTCAAAAATATCTTGAACTGTTGTTGGATGCTAGCAAAATTCCCTCCAAGAACATTTGAATTTATTTCTTGTTCTTGTCCTGCTTCAGCTGCCTGTGGATTCTGGACTCCTTCCAGATCCATGTGAGTGTCTGGTGGTGAGATTTTGATTGAGGATTCAGTGCCTCTCGAATTTGCAGGAAGAGTTTTCTTTTTCTCTAGCTTCAAGAATCGTTGTCTGGGTGCTTTGGTTTTGGGTTCCCTGCCCTGGGTTGGATCTATTGCTACTTTAGTGCTGCTCTTTTGGATCAGATTTTCTACATCATCGGATTGTGGAGTCTGGTGCCAGTGTGGGAGAGCTGGATTTCTTCCTGAGCTTTCCTTGGCAATGTTTTTGAAGAGGATATTCTTGTTCTTTGGCATTTTCCTTTAGTGTTCTGGTGCATTGTTTGGCTCTTTGACTCTGATCGGGATTCATTTCCTTTGAAGAATTCCTTGACACCTTGATTCTCTGGTTCCAAGAATTTTTGAATTCATCCTGGTCTGTCTGCTGCTTGTGGAGCCTTCTGCTCCTGCGCTGGATTCTTAAAGGAGTGATCCTTTACATGTTCTTTGTCATGGAGTCAGACCCTCTCTTGTGTGGGATTATCGAGTCAATTGGTGAGCTGATCCTTATAGAGGGTCTGGATTTCCTTTTTCAGAGTTTCTATGGCTAGCCTCTTGGTTGACTGCGATGAGTTCTTTGCATTTTTGGTCTTTTGCTTTGGGTTGGCTACTGTGATCCTCTGTGAGTTGCTTGTTTCACTGCAATGAGGCTTTGGTGTCTCTTGCTCTGCTGTGGGTTGGGGTTTTGAGGCCTTCTTGAATTTTTTGAGCCTGATGGATCCTACATTTCCTCTTCCTCCAGACTTAGTGGCTTTCAAGAAATGGATAGCTACTAGTGGTAAAAGGATTGGGGGCCCTGCTCAGAAGTTTGTGAAGAAAGTGGATACCCTGTCTGTTGAACTGCTTGAGGACAGGACTTGCCGGTCAGCCTTACATATTGCAGAATGGGGGTTAATCGGACAATTCACTGGACTTTGGCCTTCTCCAAAGTCCATTGATGGTTGCGTGTAAAGAAATTGGTGTCCCTTAGTTGATGAAGGAATTCAAAACCATTTTTTCGGGTTTGGCTATTATGTTTTCGTCTTTGACTCTCTTGAGGACCATGACCTTATCTTCCGAAATGGTCCCTATTTCATGGGCCCTCAGGGGCTCTACTTGAACAAGTGGACCCTCGATTTTGATCCCTCTCTAGATTTTCCATCTGCGGTTCCAGTTTGGGTTAGAATCCCTCACCTTCCCTTATACACTATTGGAATTCTGATTCCCTAGAAGCAATAGGGAACATGCTTGGTAAATACATTAATAAAGCTGACCAAAAAGACCAATTGTCTTGTGCAAGGATTTGTGTAGAGGTTTATTTGGAGATTGGCCTACCAGAGGAAATTAATTTAACTGTCATTGAGTGGTCACATATCCAAGAATTGGATTATGAACAAATCCCTTTTAAGTGTATTTTCTGTCATGGGTATGGCCATTTTGGCCAAAACTATAAGAAAAAGTCAAAAAATGAAATTGAACAAGTGAAAGATGCCCAGTGGAACTAAGTTCAGAAAGTAGGAACCTCTCAGGGACCTAGAAAGAAGGGTAAGGAAAAATATGGGTCTGGGGTCTCTACTCTTGGGGAAATCCCTTCTCAGGTTGTGGAAACCTCCATTGGACATTCTAATTAGTTTGTTGTTCTTAGTCCTTCTGAAGTTCTTGAAGAAGGTGAATTACAACAAATTGATGGGCTCGGGATGGAAACTGATGGCATAGTCCCCCCAAAGCTTGCTGGTCCTCCTCTCTTGAATCCTAACAAGGTTGGAGATGTCCCTCTTGGGGATAGCTCTCCTCCTTCTTATGCCGATATAGCTTGTAAAAAATTGATTGTCATCTCTAGTTCTTCAGATGAAGAATCTATTGAGTCCTCCAAAAAAACTGGCAGAAAGACCAAGAAGGAAATTCATGAAGAAGAGGTAGAGAGACTTAAAACGCTAGGAAGTCAATCCACCATAGAAATGTCTTATGGGCGGAACAAGCGAATCATGCAATTAAAGGGAGTAGCAACTCCCTCTAATCAGGGTAAGTAATGCAATTTGTCTCTTGGAACTATAGGGGATTGGGGAACCCATCCAAAGCACAAGTAATCAAAGATTTATTGAAAATGGTCCCTTCAGAAATTCTCTTGCTCCAAGAGACCAAAATTGAGGAGGAAGCTCTTCTTCTCCTTAGCAAAAACAAATGGAGTTTCACCTTGGGCAAAGCAGTCAGTGCTAGAGGCTCTTGTGGAGGATTAGCCACTTTATGGAGTGCTGAGAATTTTCAATTGTTAAATTTTCATGCTACTCAGTACTGGATTTTTACAGAGCTCCTTCACTCTGCCAATAAGATCTCTGTCGGCCTTTTTAACCTTTACGTGCTTGTTAATTCTGTTGAAAAATAGGTTTGTTGGAGGACGCTATCCGAGTTCCTCAATTCTTTCTCTCCTAACAAAATAGTAATAACAGGTGATCTAAATATCACATTTGCTCCAAATGAAAAAAAAAGGTGGTTTGAGAGGTAAAGGATTTTATGCACGATTCAGTTGAGGAATGTTTGATAGATTTGAAACCTAAGCAGGGCCGCTTTACATGGTCAAATAACAGGGTGGGCATTGCTAGTATTTCAGCAAGACTCGACCGATTCCTTGTTCACAGTTCTTTAATTGATGAAAAATTCATCATCTCTACAAAAATTTTGCCCAAATTATCTTCATATCACCACCTAATCATTCTACTGTTTGAAAAGGAAGAGGAATTAGGGCCTATTTCATTCAGATTCATCCCACTCTAGTTAGAGAGAGATGGGTTTATGGATGTTGTTTCCTAGGCATGGTGCTAGTATGTAGCTGGCTCTCCCAGTTTTGTCTAGGAGCAGAAACTAAAGAACACCAAACAAGCACTCAAGAATTGGGTAAAGACTCCTCTCCCCACCCCAATATCTAGCAGGATAGACTGAGTTTTTGAATTAGCATCTCTTCAACTTGGTATGGAAGATAAATACATTTCCTCTTCACTTCTTTCTTTGGAGAAATTGGCCCAGTCCAACACTTCTCTTTCTTTTAGAAATGAAGAATAAAATCTCAGGCTGAAATCTCACTGTCTTTGGTTGAAGTCTGGTGATAGGAATAATGCTTATTTTCATCGCCAATGCAGGATTCGCCTCCCCAAGAACCATATCTTAGAAATATCCTCTGAAGATGGTGTTATTATTACAGGAGAGGAGCATTTAAAACAGTCTGCTTGTAAGCATTTTCAGCTTCTCTTTTAGGATGATGGTAATTCAGATGAGGAAGTTGCTGCTGAATACTTGGAGAACATACCTTCTCTAGTAAGTTAAGAGGAAAATTGTGTTCTAATGAAACCCTTTTCTGAGTTGGAAATTTTTGAGGTTATTTGGGCTATGGAGTTAGACCAAGCTCCTAGGCTGGACGGATTCTCCTTCCATTTTTATAAAGTCTGTTGGCCCATTATTAAAATAGATTTAGTTCTAATGGTGTCTGCATTTCAAAGAAAATGAAAGGTGGGTGGATGCACAAATTCCACATTTCTATCTCTCATCCCTAAGGAAATTAATCCTTCTTCTTTCGATAGGTTCCACTCGATTTCGTTTTGCAACGCTTCTTACAAGATACTAGCTAAACTCTTAGCCAACAGATTTAAGCTTATGCTTGGAAAACTGATCTCTCCTCTCCAAGGGGGATTTGTCAAAGGCAGACATCTGGTGGATAATATTATCCAAGTTCAGGAAGCCCTTCATTCAAGATCTCAAAGGAAGGAGAAAGGTATGTTAATTAAGCTAGATACAAAGAATGCTTTATATAGAGTTAAGCTCCCCTTTCTCTATGATGTCCTGCTCTCCTTTGGGTTTAGTCTGGAATTTGTAAATCTGATCAAAGCATGTACTAATGGGCCTTGGATCATGCCATTAGTCAATGGTAGAACTTCTGATTTTTTCAAAGCTTCCAGAGGTCTTCGCCAAGGCTGCTTGATGTCTCCCTTCTTATATATCTTGATGGTTGAAGCTCTTAGTAAAAAACTTGTAGTGGAAAAGGAAGTTGGTTATATTCCGGGTATCAAAATTGCAAGGGGTGTGGACCCAATCAATCATGCCCTTTCTGTTGACGACTCCCATTAGAGGAAATTTGGGGTCTAAAATGGGCATTATAAGAAAACGTGCCAAAATAGGTTTTTGTGAGTTGGAATTCAAGAACCAATAGAATTTCAATAAAATAAGTCAACCATAATGGTTGAATTGACATATTTGTCATTAAAAAAAACTACTTTTTTTGTTCGTATTTTCGACATATCTCCCTGTGTTTTAACTCAAATTTCGATCGGGAAAGCTTGTTGGATGTGGAATTTGATTCCGCATCCAACGATTACCCACACTGCATACTTTTGACGGACCCTGCTACCCCAAAAACAATAAATACTTGAAAAATGTGATGATGATGTCATCATCACGTTTTTTCAGGTATTTCTTGTTTTTGGGGTAGCGGGGTCCATCAAAAGTATGCAGTGTGGGTACTCGTTGGATGCAGAATCAAATTCCGCATCCAACAAGCTCTCTCGATTGAAATTTGAGTAAAAACACAGGGAGATATGTCGAAAATACGAACACAAAAAGTAGTTTTTTTCTTTCTTCCTCCAAAATTAATCAATATTATTTTATTATTTTAACTATTATTTTATTATTTTAACTATTATTTTATTATTTTTCTTAGAAGGCCCATTTTAGACCCCAAAATTCCTCTAATGCTTCTTGTCGGTGGGGCCTCCATGAAGATAGCTAAGGCTTTTGTCGAAGTTCTCAAAAAATTCTGTCAAATCTCAGGTGCATTGATAAACAAAAGCAAGACCATTGTATATGGATGAAATGTTGACCAAATTACAATCCTTCGAATTTCAGAATTCTTGGGTTTCCCAGGCTTCAACAAGTGGGAAAATATTATGTATTTGGATCTTCCCTTAACCCTTGGGTCTTCTCCCCCCTCTCTCTGGTTGGATGTTATTGCCAAATTAAAAGCTAAAATCAATTCTTGGGGAGGTCATTGGCTAACTATGGTTGGTAAATTGATCCTGGTAAAGGTTGTGCTGTCAGCTTTTCCTAGTTTCCAATATTCTTTGATGTTGGCTCCTAAGAGTATTCTGGCCCAGATCTCTAAAATTATGCAAGATTCCCTCTGGTTTGGTGGTAAAGGATGTTAAAATCACGGGGCCTTCACTTAGTGAACCTCTTACATAGCGCGCGCGACCGTGGGATATTAAAGAATACCCTTAATTTTGAGAGATATTGACCCAAACTCTTTTTGTTGAAACCCCCTCCCAATACTTAAAACCTCCTCCCCACCCCTTTTTATACCTCAATCCTTATAAACCACCCTACCCACCCCCACCTTAAACCCCTCATCCCCCCAATACCTGCAATATATTGGTTCGATTTTTTATAATTTTAAAACCCACAATATGAACTAACGTGATAGGATATTGGTCAACAAGTGAAGCCCCCGTGGTTAAAATAAGTTGCATTTGGTTAGATGGGAAGTCCTTTTGCATCTGTTTTCAGTTGGTGGCCTTCAGATCTAGGATCCTAGACTCGCTAATCTAGCTTTGAGTGGTAAGCTACTTTGGCAGCTCTTTGAGGATAAAAATCACCCAGTTAGTAAAATTTTCCATATGAAGTATATTAAGGGTGTCTCTCTGAGATCTATTACTTCTGCCAACACTCCTATGGGCATTGCAATCCGGAACTCTTGCAGGAAAAGTATTGAATTATTTACCCAACATCTTTTCAGAATTTCTGGAAATGGGAAAAGTATCCTTCTTTGGGAGGACAAAATCTCTAGTAATCCTCCTCTTTCCTTTGTTCTTCTGCTATTAGAGATTTTGACTTGGGAAACAAACAAAGGACTCATACGATTGGATGTTATCTACAGTTGGGATGGTTCTGGTAACTGGACTGGTTGGTCAATTCTAAATCTTCCTGTTGGCTTAATTCCCCCAAAAAATTTGTTGCTTATTTCTCTTTCAGGTCTTGCTCCTATCCACATCTCTGAGAAGGATAGATGGGGTTGGGGCCATGATGGTATTTATACAGCTGCTAAAGGTTTTAATACTCTTCTTCCTCCCCTTAGCTCTTCTTTTCCTCCTGTGATTTGGAAAACAGTGTGGTTTTCTCTCTGTCAGCCGAAGGTAAACTTTTTTACGTGGCTTTTGTTAAATAAAAATATACTGACAGGTGACTCTCTCTCAAATCGTGGTTTTTTTGGGCCATTCCGATGTTGTTTATGTAAAAATGCAGCAGAGACACTAGATCATCTTCTAGCAGACAACAATTTCTCCAGAACTGTTTGGAATTTGGTCCTTCAGGGTATCAATTCTTTGTCTTTCCTTCACCCTTTAGCAACAACACTCCCTCAATCCTCAGCGGCTGCTTTATTCATAGCATGGCATGCTCGGTGTCCATTAAAGTCAATATCTATTATAGTGCACTCACATTGGCATTCAGTTTTGAAATTTACGTGGCAGGCTCTTTGGTTATCCTGAAACGGATGCATATTCAACGATCAACCTCCTAACATCCAGAGCGTGGCTAATTCTTCCATTCAGTGGTTTGAAGAATCTTCTGGCTTGAAATCGCAGTCAAATTCAGCCTCAGCAGGATTGTCTCCTTGTTCACTAGTTTTTGGAAATAGTTTGAAAAGTATCAAGCCAATCCGATAATCGCCTTGGAGATTTCGTGGAGATAAAGAGGCTCTCAACAAAATCTGGATGAACTCCTCTTTAGCTGTAATTTTCTTCGATGGAGCTTCAAAAGGGAACCCCGGGGTCTCTGGTGCCAGTGGTTTGGTATTATCCCTGGACAGATTGACCAAGTTCAGATTTTGTTGAGGACTAGGTTCATTGTCAAATAATCAAGCCGAAAGCTATAACCTTTTCATGGCAATTCAGATTGCTAAGGAGAATGGTTATAAGACTGTCCAAATATTTGGTGACTCAGAGCTACTGATAAAAGTTTTAAATATTGTTGACCATTTCAATAATTCTGCTCTGAACATTTTATTGCAGAGAATTCGGGTTCGATTGAAAGAATTTGATATGGTTGAATCTTTCCATATTCTTCAGGAATTAAACTCTATCGCCGATGACCTGGCTAATAAAGCCTACGTTCTTCTGCAACGGTTTCTAAGCATCAATGGGGCAGCCAGTTATTTCCACTCTATTCTGTAATTGTGTTTCTAAGCAATTGTAATTTGTATTTCTTGGGAGATTCCCTCTTCTCTGTTAGTCTCTCAACACACTTTTGTTTATCTGAATAATGTAAATTGGTTGATTGGTATTGCCAAAAAAGACTAGCGTCCTTTTTCAAAATAAAAATAACCGCTTTTGTTAAAAAAAATATTAACATAATTGCATCTATGAATTAGATAGATTTCAATTTAAGATTGATCTAAACTGATCATAATCATGTGTATAAATGATAGATTTCAATTTAAGATTGATCTAAACTGATCATAATCATGTGTATAAATATTAGTAATTATGAACATTTTGTTAGATCATAATACCATGAATGCATTTTTAAAATTAATATAATCGCATTTACAAATTAGGTAAATTTCAATTTAAGATTATCTAAACTGGTCATAGCTATGTGTCTAAATATTAGTAATTATGATCATTTTGTTAAATCATAATTAACATGAATGTGTTTGCATTTAAAAGGAGAAACATACAAACTGAAAAGTTTAACAACGTAAAGTGTGAGATAGTAAATTTGGAGAAACACTATGCTTGTGATCCATGTGATGTCATATTCCTAAACACATGTGATTCCATATTCAAGTAACTGTACCAGATCCTTAACATCTTTTCTATATTAATAGTTCAATTCAGGTCGTAGCGATTTTTATGCTCTTTTCCCTCCTTCCATGGTGGGATTTCATTGCATATTTACTTTACGCCAAGTGTAAAAGGTAAGGTACGATTTGGAGGTGCCTAAATTCTAGATATTTTTTGCATTTTTCAGGGTAAGTTTGCTAACATGATTTGCTGTTGAAAATGAGATTTTCAGTATTGAAATTGCAATTTTTAGTGCATAAATAGATTTAAGACTCTTGATTACCTTAGGATACCCAGATTATACAATGTCAATCACTGAAAATTACCATTTGAACAATTTCAACTGGATTTTAGCTAAAAAACTCACTAAATTTCAGAGGCAAATAATGGAGAGTTTAGCTTATACCGTTAGATTTACTTCACAAATCGATTCTACGCTTGAAATTCTTCTCATGTCACGATACTGACTGCTGCAAAACGATCAGAAACTTCTCACGATATTAGGCTGTTCTGATATAATGTCAGACTGTTCCAATGCATGTCATCTCACAATACTGTTTGCTGCAAAATGATCAGAAGTGTCTGTTCTGCTACAGTATCACTCTGTTGTATGTCATCTCACGATACTAATTGCTGCAAAACGATCAGAAGTTTCTTCCATGCCAGTCCTACTGAATGTAATTGCTGCAAAACGATCAGAAGTTTCTTCCATGCCAGTCCTACTGAGTGTAATTGCTGCAAAACGATCAGAAGTTTCTTCCATGCCAGTCCTACTGAGTGAAAACGAGGGCTTGCCGACAATCCAGTGCTGAAAAGGAAGGATTTTGATTTCTGCGATATTAAAGTACGTGGCAATTTTAAAAACTATGGAAATTCTGGTTTATTTGAATTTTGTCGAAGTTAATACAATAGCTCTGATTTTCAGGAGGAAGGCATTTTTAAAAACTATAATTATTGACTGCTTGATATATCTATTTCGTGGTTTACTGGTTATCTATTTGTTGATTAAACATGGTTATCTATTTGATGTTTAAACATGGGAGAGACAAAACCAATGGAGCATCAAATTATTAGTGATTGAACTATTTATCTATTATCATATAACTGTGTATATATGTTATAGATATGAGGTTTCTAGTCAATACCAATTAATATATTAAAAGTGTATAATTGACAAGATGACCAATGAGATTATTAGTCTTCACACTCCCTCTTTCCTCTTAATCTCTGGGCTATTAATACTCCCATGGAGATATTTTAAAATATAAATGTGAACTTCAAAAATGAAAATGCTTCTTGTTCTATGTCTTATCTAGGCTTACAAACACTTAATAAAACTTCAAAACATTCGTTTAGGCTGCTTAGGCCTATTTCTTCCATCTTCATCTTCAAAGCTAGGATGTACACCTAAATCCCAAATCTGATATTGTTGTCTTCCTCTTGCTTTCCTTTTACTAGTATCCTCAGTCAACTGATCTTCATGGTTAACTTTCTTTTTCATCCCATTGTCTTTCCACTAAGGATCTTCATGAAACACTTCCATAATTCTTCTACCTCAATGTCAAACTCTATTCCTTGTTAGTACATGTTGCATAACAAAATATTGTTGTCATATTCTTCTTCATTTGATGTAATCTTCTTATCTACGTTTTCACAAATCCTTATTTTCTAACCATTCTTCTATTATTCTCAACTCCTCCTTATAATCTAGTAGCATTTTATCTATGTTTTAACAAATCTTTAGATTTTCTAACCATTCTTTTAATATTCTCAACTCCTCATTGTAATCTAGTAGCATTACATCCAAGGGTTGTTATTCTTTCTCAATACCTGAATAATCTGCATACAGGTACAAATTTTCAATTCCAAAAACATGAGGTTTCTTCATCTCGATTCATATTTTAGGCATCTTTTCTTTATGCTGCACTAAAGTCTCCAATACAAGATCCTCATCTTATTCAATCTTTAGTAGTCTTCACCAACGTATGGCAACAATAGGCATTGAGTTCATCAAAGTTTGATGGTTTAATTCTCTTCATATTTATATTTATATTTATCTATTACCATATAATTATGTATATATATTACATATTTAAGGGTTCTAGCTAATAACGACTAACCAATCAGAACTATATAACTGACAAGATAACCAACGAGCTTACTACTCATAACATTTATAACACACCCATACATAACCAGTAAACCAAGAAATAGATATATCAAGCACTCAATAATTATACTTTTAAAAAATGGATTGCTCTTGGAAATCAGAGCTATTATATTAAACTTCGACAAAATTCAAATAAACCAGAATTTCCATAATTTAAAAAAAAAACCACGTACTTAATATTGCAGAGATCAAAATCCTTTTCAGCACTGGATTGTCAGAAAGTCCTCGTTTCTCTCAGTAGGACGGGCATGGAAGAAACTTCTGATCGTTTTGCAGCAATTAGTATCGTGATATGACATAGTGTGAGACTGTAGCAGGACAGAAACTTCTGATGATGATTTTGCAGCAAACAGTATTGTGGCCTGCAGTGGACAGAAACTTCTGATGATGATTTTGCAGCAAACAGTATTGTGACAGTATTGTGGCATGCAGTGGAATAGTATAGCTTAGTTGGAGTGATTATGAAATTGAATGTTTTAATTTTTAATTTTAATATTTTATTTATGATTGTTTTTAGTTATGTTATAGTTATTTTGATATTATTTTAGATTTTGAACTTGTTTGAATGTACTAACAAGATTAACTTTAACTTAGGTGTAATAAGTGTATAACAAGGATTTATTTTATGGTAATCTTATTTTGTTATGTTTAAATGCATATTGACTAAGATTAAGGATGGTTAAAGACAATATGTTTTTGTTTTCTCAAAATAGTATTTTGTTATTTGGTTTATTAAATAGTATTTGTTTTGTGTTTATATTAATTCTAACAATTTAGTATAAAGAATAGATATAAAATTATATATTTTAACCTTTATGTTTATAAATGTTCACCCATTGCTTTATTTGTAACTTTGCAGGTTAATATGACTTATATAGATTTTATATAAGCTTTGACTCTTAAGCTGCATGTTCTTCTCATGTTACTTATTGATACAATCATCTGACGATACAGCTAGTTGGTGCAAAATGCTAGTGAAAATGAGGGCGAACAATATTCTACATGCAGTAGAGCATTTAATGTGACGGCGGTCGCACTGTCCGCCATCGGATCGCTCTTTGGAACCTCGCATTAAATACTCTACTGCATGTAGAGTATTGTTCGCCATGGCGAGCAATACTCTACATGCAGTAGAGTATTTAATGCGATGTTTCCAAAGAGCGATCCGACGGCAGTCGCACTATCCACCATTGGATCGCTCTTTGGAACCGTCGCATTAAATACTCTATTGCATGTAGAGTATTGCTCGCCATGGCGAGCAATACTCTACATGCAGTGGAGCATTTAATGCGACGGCGGTAGCACTGTCCACCGTCGGATCGCTCTTTGAAATGGATCAGTACGGCAGTGACAGTTCAGTACTGCAAGATCATAAACGCGCAAGGATTTTGACTTTTGCAATATTAGAGTACGTCATTTAACTGCAGCTTTTAAGGACATGTAGCCTTAACGAAATTCATGTCTCTTTTCACACTTGTAAATCATGTAATAACAAAAAGTGTAATTGCATTAGCTTGCCACACAATTCTATGATGCAAGTGTGTAGAATTCTATGCCTGACACTATCCTTCACTGCATTTTATAACTTGATCAAATTCGAGAATTAGGTGGATTCTAGTTGTTTGAATTGAGTATACACAACTAGCTCGACGTTGATTGGATCTTTGGTCCAAGTAAGCAGGCGAATTGGCAGTAGACGAATTATAGAATCCACGTGGCAGCAGGAGGTATTATCCATTAATTGTTATTGAGAAACTACACGAATATCAACGTTCAAAAACTACAACCACTCTGAAGTGCACACACAGCAACTGCATCAAAGCCGCATAGGTACAACTAGTGAACACCAACTAGATAATATGTGAAGCAATTATCTCACCACATGGCACTGAAACTGACAAGGCTTCTATTTAAATTCAATAGATTGAATGAAGGAAAGATAAGGTCTTTGAATCGCCCGGAAATGGAGCTCATCTGCAAATGGATATAATGCTAAAGATTCAACCAACGAAGAGATCTTAGGCCTCCAAGGTAAAAATTCATTTTGCACGAGGACTATGATGTAATTAGGTTTAAGTTAAATATTCAAACATTGAAGAGATCGTAGGTCTCGGAATGACATAGGAAAGTGAGAAAGGCAATGATCCAAATTTGATCTTAAGTGGATGGTTTCAATCTACCAAAGTGGTTAGGTTTGTGACTTCAAGTTTTGTTTTAAGCATATGTTAAGTAACATCTATAAATGTTAAATAAAAATTATATATTTTAATGTAAATATTGTTTTGTGTGAATTTTTTTTCTAAATTTAAATTATATTAATATTTAATAAATTATTTTTCACATTTTATTTTAAAAATAAATAATGTAAAATATTTTATCATATATATATAGTGAAGCTGAGAATGAAACAAATTCTCATCTTTTTTTTCCATTGCACTTATGCAGGAACATTGTGTGGAAACTCACAAACTGGAAAATTGGATCCCTCCACAAGCATAGAAGATGAAGAATTGTTGGAGCACAGAGTGAAAAAATGGTGGAGCAATGAAAGAGTATGTCAACATGAAGGGTTGCCTGCCCTTTTTGTTTTCACTATATGGAAAACAAGGAATTAAGCAATTTTCAAAAACATTTTGACGTCCCCAGAAATAACAGTTAAAGTGTTTTTGTAGAAGGCAATGGAACATCAAACGGTATCAAAACAAAAACCATTAAGAGTGCTCAAACCGCCCAACATAGAAAAAAATACTCCATGGCAACAAAGAAAGAGATTACTTTTGCACTAGGACATGGCACAAATAACAAGACAGCCTTATGGTCACTTCTTTTGATAACTTCGGAAAAGAATGTTCGAAACCTTCAGATATTTGTAGACTCCAAATTGACTATTGATTGGGCAAATGGTCACCTACAAATAAATGCACAACATCTTCAGCATTTGTTAGGAGCAATAAGAAGCCAAAAGGAAAAAACATAACTCTCAAAAGAGGCTTTATTGTTAGCTCTACGGGTAATAGAGATACAAGATTATGTTGGTAAATCAATATATGTAAAATCCCAATACCTGATATTCAAACTGAATCAAGGTATGGCCAGCTCATCATTCACAACATGTATTACAAAGGGCTCCACAAGAGCATCATGTCACTACAAGAGTAGAACCTGGGTGGGAAGGATAACATTCATTCCTCCCAACCACCCAGGCTACATCCATTTGACACATTTGAAGATTCATATGAAAAATATGTATGACCACTTGGTGACCGTTGTGTAAATCACCTAGCAACTTATGTGAGCCTTTTTTGGCATAAAAATCTTTATGTATGACCCTACAAGACAATCCAAGTTTTTTCAGTGTAAATAAAAATATTTTTTCTAAAAAAAGAATATATATATAACCAAGATCTAACTAAACATGTATCTTAAAAAATTCATATATAAAGTCATACTTATTTATTGAATAAATTTTTTATTTCCTAATATTACAATATCTCTTAAAATATATTAATAAATAACTACTAAATTATCATTACCATTTTATGATAAAATTCAACTTTATTTTTTAAAACATTCTAAAACATTAACTTTAAAATTAATATATGTGATTTAGTATTGTACCTTTTTTTTAAATTAAATTTTTTTAAAGTAAACAATATAAGAATAGATTTTTAGTAGTAGATATCATCTTTTTTTTTTCTAAATTAAACATATAAGAATAGATTTTTAATAGTAGATATCATCTAACTTTCTTCTCTTTATTATTATTATAAATTTAGTTTTAAGAAAATATGATTCTCACCAAGAAAAATGTATTATTTATTTTCTATTTTTATGATAAAATATAAATTATATGCTATAACATGATTTTGAAAATTACATTCTACAATGCAATAATTTATTGTTTGTTTTAATAAAACTTTTTTTCCATAATTCCTTAAAAATAAAATTAAATATTTTTTAAACTAAAAGTAAAATATAAAGCTCACAAAACATAAATCATTCTTCATAAAGATAAAAAATAAAGTCATTCCTCGTCCAGATAGGAAATAAATGAAGATATTGATTAAAATATTATTTATATTTAAAGTCATTCCTCATCCAGATATGAAATAAATGAAGATATTGATTAAAATATTATTTAAGTAAATATAGAAAAATCATTATGAAAATTTAGTTCAAAATAAATGAAGATATTAATTAAAATAATATTTAAGTAAATATAGAAAAGTATTATAAAAATTTAGTTGAAGAGACAAATCTTATCTTTACAAGAGTATATTTAATTTTAGAATATTTTGTTGGTAAGTTAATATGTAAGGTTATGACAGCCTTCCAAAATATATTTCAAGATTCATATGAAAGATATATATGACCACTTGGTGACCATTGTGTAAATTACATAGCAACTTATGTGAGCCTTTTTTTGCATAAAGATCTTTATGTATGACCGGAAAGGACACTCCAAGTTTTTTCAATGTGAATAAAAAGATTTTATATATATATATATATATATATATATATATATAT
>LPNX010439901.1:94826-202815 GCA_001517045.1 Pseudotsuga menziesii
CTACAAAGGAAGTTGTGAATGGGCATACATTATCATCCATCATCCGTATGAACATTTTAGGGAATTATTTAAGTTTAAAAGCATTTTCAACCACTCAAAGGTACCTTCTCTATACCTGGATTGATTGAGAAGATCATTGATCTAGGGGAACTATATTGTGGTTCTTGAGTTGATTGAGAAGATCATTGATCTAGGGAACTATATTGTGGTTCTTGGTTGTGATTTGTCTCTATGGTTCATATAGGTTTGTTTAGTTGGTGTTTTATGGATTTTTTTCAATCCTCCATGAATTCACGGAGGATTGAAAAAAATCAGGTAGCATTTCGGCTTGCCCGGGACACATTTCAAAATTAAACCGGTAGCATAAACGCTACCGGTTGACATAATTTATATATATATATATATAACAAATTAACAAAAAAATTCAATTTAACTACAAATTTTCAAAAATCCGGCAGCATTTTTGCTTGCCGGTACACATTTTAAACATGAAAATAATAAAAACATACATTTACCATATTTTAAAATAAATTTTATAAATTTATTAAAAAAAAAAAATTTCCATTTAAATTGAAAAACAATTATTTAAACTGAAAAACAATTATTTTAACTGAAAAACAATTATTTTAACTTACCTCTTGGGTCCGACGCCATCGTCACGAGGTTGGGTTGCTTCGGGGTGCTTGGGTTGCTTCAGGGTGCCAATGCTTACGTCGCTCTCACTTCGTATCTCGGTCGAGTTTTCACGTTGTAGTTTTGTGAAACAAACAGAGGGGGCCCGCGGCCCCTATTTATAATTTTTTCAATACAGGCACCTCGGTCGAGGTAAATACCTCGATCGAGGTGCATACCTCGATCGAGGTATTTATTAACCCTCGGTCGAAGTTTTAATAGCTCGACCGAGGGTTAGTAAATACCTTGGTCGAGGGCTTAAAATAACCTCGGTCGAGGGCTTGATAAAACCTCGGTCGAGATATTAAAACCTCGGTTGAGGGCTTGTTAAACCCTCGACCGAGGTGCGTTTTTTTCTTTTTGCCAAAACGCGCTTGCCAAAAAGTGTTACCGAGGTCCGCGGATTCACCCTTAAAATTTGTTTTCCTCTTAAAAAGGGAAACCTACAACATAATAAAATCCCAATACAATACAATGATATATGATATTCACTTGACCCTCAATACTTTAAATAACAATCTATTCCACTAACTAACAAAGTTATAGTAAAACCTTAAAACTATTATGATTGATAACAATTCTATTCATCTTATTAAAGTTAAACAAATTAACATAATTTTTATTATTTTTCAAAATGATTCCAAAATGAAATTCTCAACAAAATAAAGAATGGTCACTTTTAAAATATGACTTGAAAGGTATAATTAATCCTTTTACAATGTAAAGGCACTTTATCTTCATAGTTTACACACTGAAATGAAATAGGAAAGTCCACCTTCCCATACACTTCTCAAAGATATATTCAATCAATCCATATGTGATAGGTTTCCTTCAAATTAGTATAAAAGTATTCCTATTTGCAAGAAATTATAATTTGGTCATGGTTAATCACCTTCATTTCAAAATAAGGTTCCTTTTACCGATTGTCTTTATTTCAAGCTAAGGTTCCTTTTACGGATTGTTTTAGTTCTAAGATTTAACCATTGATAACATGGTATTTAATATCTCTTAAAAGTGTTTCTAAAAGAGATACAATATTATATATCTTTGTTTTTGTTTTATAGATTTGCTAAATATTTTGAAAAAAAAATTGAAACATAATGGAGAAAGTAGGATTTTTAGTTACGTGTATTTTCTATTTATATGAAAATGTTATTGAAAAATTTGGGGTACCAATGAATTATATTCATTATATAAATAGAAGAAAAACCAAAATAAAGACGGATATCTAGGTAAAAAGAAGGGTATTCTTTTTTCCAACATTATTTGGCATTTTTCTAAATCAATTATAAAATTTGATTTTAAAAAATAGGGAATATTCTTTACAACCCATTTAATGGGAAAATGTATTTTATTTTTTAGAACATACAAACATTTTATTCATTTTTATTAAATTTAATTTGTACACTTCAAGATATTAAAACCCTCTTCATGATAAATCTAAGTTTAAGATATATCTTTGTTGATCTTAATTTTTTTTAAACTTTTATTTAAAATTTAAAAATGAGCCACTTGTAGAAAACCTTCTCCAACATGAAAAAGTCCCAATACAATGATATACTAATATTCACTTGACCTTCAATACATTAAGTAACAACCTATTCCTCAAACTAAGGGAATTATGGTGAGACCTTGACAAATGTGATTGATGACAACTCCCACTCATCTTATTAAACACATTGACATAAACATGTACAATAATAATGTATAGTGCCCTTTTCAAAATGATTCCAAAATGAAATTTTCAAGTAAATAAATAAAAGTCATTTCAAATTATGATTTGGAAGTTATAATTAATCCTCTTGCAATAGAAATGCACTTGATCTTTGTAACATCCCCTTAGAACATGATCAGAAAACGTGAAGTGTAAGTAAAAGGCACTGTAATTGTGGATGAAATTGGTAATGTTAGGTGGTTGAAAGTGTTGCACGACTAAAACGATGATTGGGGACGAATCCACTAGGGGGGAAGTTGAAAAATGACGAGTGGAGCATTGGGGACTAAAATAAATAAACAACATTTCCCTTGACGACCTAAGTTCTTGGGTGTCATCTAAGTTGAAGTAAGTCGCAAGTAGGATAATTCACTAAGATAACCAATGGTTGGTCTTTACGATCCTCTTTTGTTTAAATAAAAATATAATTCGTACCTAATCCTTAATTAGGGCATCAAGGGCCAAGGGATCCTCCCTAGAACATATTATAAGAAGCGTTATCTTAACGCGATTTGATTATAATCAATTTAGATCAATTAAAGATGATATTTTATATAATAACTTATCTACAGGAATTATTTGGGCAGGGGTGCCAAGAAAGTATTGTTACTATTTTAAGTGAAGTTTAGGTACAAAACTATACTAGTTGATTATGTGTACAAATTATAAAGGAATTACCTTTTTATTGCATACAACAAGTGTATACATATTAATGAAGGAAATATTCACCTTTGGATAAAAGGACAAAATGGAGGCCATATGATCTTTTAACGAGTATAGAGTTACACGGCCAAGGAAAATTGTAACCCGATATAACAACAAACATGAGAATATAAGCACAATTTTGGGTATTTTCCTTTATTAACATGGGAAACAACCTTGGAGGCCCCAAAAATAAAATGTTGTCCTTCTTAAATTGTTTTCTTTAGTGCAGTAAAGTTTTTTGTTGGTGGAGAAGTGGTTGGGGAGAGAACTGGGGAAGTTTGTCCCCTTAAAAAGAAATGTGTCAACCGACCACCACCATTTGGCGTCCTTGGTAACCAAAGGTGTCTCCTTTAAAAAGATCTTACATAATGATGTGAAAAGGGGGAAAAAGGGGAGGAGACCCATTCCGACACAGGATCTTTCCTGCGATGGAAGCAATGAGTGGATCATGGATAAAGATTTCATGCCTGTGTTTGGATCTCTGCCTGAGAGAATTGTTAAGAGTGTGAGTAATGCATCTACATCCAGGAAGATTTGGTATGCGTTTTTCAGCAAATGACTAAGGTTTGACCTGAGAATCTGCATTGGATCTTCGCTTGCAACGATTAAGTAAACTGTAAGTGAAAATTATAGTTGCATATATTTTACAGATTTGCAAGTTAAATACGTTGGATATATTATTTACAAGTTATAATTATATATAGTTAGGATCTGAATATGTGTAAAATTCTCAAGTGTATCGATGTTTAATTAAATGTGAATGCCTGTGTTTTAGCAAAGTCTGTGATCCAGGAGGATATTGGTGGCCACCCACCTATTTTTCTTGGACCCCCACCATTGTTTCTTTCAGTTTTCCAGTTTCCTTAATTGTAGCAGAATTTACTATTTTTGGTAGTTTTCGGGTCCTAAACTTCCGGAGCCGTTTTGAAGCCCTAAGTGACGTTTTTTTGGCATTGAATGGTCCGGCAAATATGAGTCCATTCCAGACTTGATATTTGTTGTTTATGGATGTAGTCCTTAAACAGATCTTTCTAACAATGTACCATGCGCGTCGAATGAAGGTAGTATGCTAAAGTTACGACCCCGAGAAATTGATGTACCAAGTTACCCAATGGGGCCCACATTAAGGCATTTCCCTCCTAGGGTTAGGTTTTTGGATGTGTAGGGTTTCCATTGTTTCTCAATAATATATAGGCCTTCGAGCTTCATTGTAACACAGAGTTCAGAGGCATGTAGCCGCCACATCTCTTCTAAGAGACAAGCTACCAACACTCTAGCTAGTTTATTTCCATTTTGTATGTAAACTAGTTTCAGTTATTGATTAATGAAATGAAGTGTTATTTTTGCTGCATATTTGTTTCTATGGTTATTTGTGTATTCTGTTGCGTTCCTGCATAAATCCAGATCAGTGGTATCAGAGCAATCTTCTCTTTCTCAATCCTTCTTTGCATGTCCCCAACGAGGGCGGGGTATAAAGAGTTAGGGCTCGATTTGGTTGAACCTTTGCAAGATCAGCCTCGCAAATCCTGATGGCCACCCATGGGGGATGAAAAGAAAGACGAGGGCGCAGAATATCCTATCAAAATGTTTCTCGAGGAGGCCCTTGAAAAACAAAGGAACGCGATGATGGATAACTTCACCTAGATCCTTCAACGAATTCCCATTGGCAGTGCATCTGCATCTAGCACAAGTAAGTGTCAAGCTAAGCAGTTACTGGTGGCCGAGATAAAGGCTTCTGAATCAGATGCATACTCCGACACTGAATCAGAACCCAAGAAGGGGAATGACAGAGGGAAGAAGATTATCGATGCATAGCCCAATGCCACCATTGCCACCATGAAGATCCAAAAGGAAGAACTAGAAGATTCAGAGGAGGAGGAGCATCTTTTCCACTCCCATATGTGGGTAAAGGGTTCCCCGCTATAGTTCATTGTCGACAGTGGGAGCCAAAAGAACCTAATTTCAGCAAAGGTCATGAAGCAGTTGGGTTTGCCGACCACAGCACACCCGCAGCTGTACACCATCGGGTGGCTTTGCCAAGGACGAGATCTTCGCGTCAGCCAGCAGTGCCACCTTCCCTATAGCATCAAGCCCTTCACCGATGAGGTATTATGTGATATTGCTCCCCTTGATGCTTGTGATGTATTATTAGGTCAACCATACTTATGGAAGCGACATGCTGTGTATGAGTCCTGGCCTCGCGCTGTTATTATTACGTTGGGAAATAATTTGTACAGGATACCAGAGGTAACACCCCCTGTCGCTATCTCTTTGGTTACTGCAAAACAATGTAGTAAGCTCATTTCCAAAACCAGGAAGTTTGTTTTCTTGATGATCCGCCCTCAGGGCAAGAAGAAAATCATGGCCACAACCTGCAGATAGAGCCCCTCCGCACGACAACAACAAATGGACAAGGTCATGGAGGAGTACTGGGAAATATTCACCTCACCCACCGGGGTGCCTCTCCACTGTCAGGTCAAGCACCCCATCGATCTAAACCCAGGTGCGTCGCTGCCCAATGGACCGATCTATCGATGCTCTGTTCTGGAGAATGATGAAATCAAGAGGAAAATTCAGGAGCTGCTACAGAAGGGTCACATCCGAATAAGTTCATCACCTTGCAGGAGCCCAATCATGTTAGTACAGAAGAAGGATGGGACTTGGAGACTCTGTATTGACTATCGGGTGTTGAACAATATCACTGTCCAGAATAGGTACTCGATCCCATGGATCGATGACCTCCTGGACCAGCTTAAAGGGGCGGAATATTTTAGCAAGATCGACTTAAAGTCTGGGTATCACCAGGTACCGATTAAATTGATCGATGTATGGAAGACTGCCTTCAAAGCCAAGGAGGGCCTTTTCGAATGGTTGGTCATGCCTTTCGGGCTGACGAATGCTCCAGCAACCTTCATGAGACTGATGGACGACATCTTGCGGCCATTCACCAACTCATTTGTAGTAGTGTACTTGGATGACATCCTGATCTTTAACCAGACTTAGGAAGAGCACCTCCACCACATTCGACAGGTCCTCCAAACATTGCGGCAGCACAAGTTGTGTGCCAATTTGGTAAAGTGCACTTTTGGCATGACCCAGGTTCAGTATTTGGGATACATTATTGATGAGTGTGGGGTACATGTGGATCCAACCAAGATCCAATTCATTCGGGATTGGCCAACCCCAACTACTCTAATAGAGCTTCGCAACTTTCTAGGCCTTGCTAATTTCTACCGCAGGTTCATGTTGGGATTCTCTCATATCACTTGGACCTTGAGTCAAGTCACCAAGGGAGGAGCGAAAGCAAAATTCTTTTGGTCAAAAACCCAGCAGAAGGCGTTTGCAGAATTGAAACATCGCCTCTGTTGTGCCCCAATGCTCACATTACCAGACTTGCAACAACCATTTGAGATCGAGACATATGCTTTTGACTATGCTATTGGGGTAGTCTTGACTCAACAAGGGCATCCAGTGGCATATCACAGTGAGACACTATCCGACACAGCACACAAATATCCCACTTATGACAAAGAAATGTATTCCATTGTACAGGCTTGCCGACAATGGATGCATTACATTTTGGGGAAGGAAACGATCATCCACACAGACCACCAACCCCTGCAGTTCATGCAGACACAAGGGAAGTTACAGAATGATCACCATCAGAAGTGGTCCACATATCTACAACAGTTTCATTTGAACATCAAGTATAAGAAGGGAAGCACCAATAATGTTGTAGACTGCCTCAGCCAACCACTGATCATGGCGATAATGACTGTGCTCAACTCTTGTGGGCACGAGACTTCTGATTGGCCGCTTCTCTACAGGAGTGATCCAGAATTCATCCACACATACCAGACGCTCCTGGAGGGAAACCCAGTTCCAAAATTTCACCTCTAGGATGTACTACTATGTCACATGGGACACCTTTGTGTTCCTTCAAGCGAGCGTGGCAAGATGATTTGGGAAGCACACTACAGTTGGTTCGCTGGGCATTTCGGGGTTGAGAAAATAGTGGCAGTACTACAGAAGTATTTCTATTAGCCGAACCTTCGACAGGACATCGGGAAGTACATCTTATCTTGCACTGCCTGCGCCATTGCCAAACCATCCATCAAGAAGCAAGGCCTCTATACTCCGTTTCCTACCCCTAGTCGACCTTGGGAATCCATCTTCATGGATTACATGTCAGGCCTTCCTTCTACTAAGCATGGCAACGACTATGTGTTTGTGGTCGTTGAAAGATTCTCAAAGATGGCCATAATGGCGGCCTACAAGAAGAATACACAGTAGAAGCCACTGCTAAACTATTCTTTGAACAAGTGTGGGTACACTTTGGGATCCCATAGTCTATAATCTCAGACCGGGATAGCAGGTTCCTTAGTACATTCTGGTCTATCCTATGGTCAATGCTAGACACCAAGCTCACAAAGTTCACAGCTTTCCATCCCCAGACTGATGGCCAGATAGAGGTCATCAACACGATGATCGTACACATTTTGCGCATGTACAACTCAAAGAATCCATGCACATGGGATGAGAGTCTCCCCTATGTACAACACAGCTATAACCAGGCCCTCCATAGCTCAACCAACCATTGCCCCTTTTAGGTGGGCTTGGGATTCCAGCCACTATGTCCCGTTGACGTAGCCATGCCATTTGCAGCTACTCAGGCTGATTCAACTCATATCTAGTCTGAAGTTTCCAAGGAAAACAACTTCATTGAGCGCATTCAGCACATTCTCCAACAGGTTCATGACATATTGGACAGATCCAATGCTAAGTACAAGCAGTGACATGATCAACATTGAGTGCAACACAACCTCCAGGTGGGCAACAAAGTGTGGCTACATCTGCAGAAGGAGCTGTTAACCCAAAAATCCCCCCACAGCTCTCAATGGCCTACACCACCCAAGGACACCACCTCACAACACTCATTTCACTCCATAAGATCTTCCATGACCTTCCATTTGACCCCCACACCTCCAAAAGAGCTCAAGGATGAAGAAAATGGCTAAAAACCCCCAAAAAGAGCCCAAAATAGACCCCCAGGAGCTAAAGCCCTCAAAAAGGGGCTAAAGCCCTGAAAGGGGCTAAAGTTAGGGTGGAAGGGAGCTAAAGGCCCAAAAAAGGGGCTAAATCCATGACCAAGGGATTAAAACCCTAAAATCCCTTGGAAAAACTATAAAAGGAGGGTGGGGGGTCACTCTCAAAACATGACTCCTCATTTGCATATTGTTATGATTCCCATGGATGCTTTGAGACCTCTTGCTCTCAAACCATCCACTCTCCCTCTCCTTCATCTCCATTTCTCCAAGCCATTGCTCCACAACCAAGAGAGAGGTGCTCCCATGAACTAGGGCATGGTGGCCCATTTCCACCTTAGTGAGGTATAGCTTCTTTTTATGCATGTTCAATTGCTTATTTTATTTTATGACCAATATTTTTAGTTGCAGGTTTTCCATTAACATCTTTTGCAGGTTGCTTCCATAGTAGTATAGGTTTCTCTTGCAGGTTTTGGAGGCAGAACCCTAACCCATTGTGTGCAGAGGGGTTCAACAATACTCCATCTTTGCTTTTATTTCTGTCTAGTTTCATTCTCGCTTTTCTTTTCTATATTTCCACACAGGAACCTACCCTTCCGTCATATAGAAGGAAGGGAGCCATTCCTACCCTGTAGCAAGGAGATCAAATCCCTGCTACAGAACTGGCGACTCCGCTGGGTCGATCCCACAGGATCCCTGGGCCAAACTTTTTATTCTCAAGTTTTTAAAATTATTGCCCTAGTTTTTCAGAAATTTCATGTTAAATCCATGTTAGATTCTTGTTTATTTAAATTTATAGTTATTGGTGAGCCTCCTCAAGGCCAATCCAAGCCCATTTGGCCACAGTACCAGTTACTGTTGGCCATTTATGGTTTGCAAATCACTCAACTATGCAGAATGGTCGAACCAAATTTCTGAAAATTCAGCTGTGTTCGGGCTCATTTTCTGCCGAAACAGTTGAGCCATTTGTGAATATGCCCATAACTAGGGGTAAAGGGGCCCATTTTCGAAATGGGTTTTCAACCGTTTGAGGTAATTCCTCACAGTTTGATCAGAATCCAATTCGCAAAAATAAGACTTTTACAGGTGCACGACCTATTTTTGGGCTTTTTAATTACAGTTTCTGTTTTTATTTTCTGCATTTTATTTCATGAACAATGTGTAAATGTTAATTAAATCATTATGGCTTAATAAAATGAACCTAGTCTAACTAAAATCAACTTAAAATCAATGATCTTGTTGCCCCCTTCCTCCTCTACCCAGTCATCACCCTCCGGGGTATTCTGGGATACAACGAAGGGACAACTCATATATATCTAGGCACTCTAGGGAATTTTTCCAAAACCACTAAAACCAGGTGACCTGGAAGGTACGGGGGGTAGAGAAGGATGGATTCTCATGGCGCTAAGCGTCCTCCCTGCTTGACCAACCTAGCACTTGAGAGGTGACCTGAGGATCTATGGATGGGCTTAGTCCCATTGTGTTGAGAGCCTAGCACCTTCTCTTGGTTGAAGAAGAATACCACTGAGAGGTAGACACTTAGTTAGGCCAACAATTCAGGATTAATCACTATATTTTCTTTCAAGTTTTTTGTTTACATTTTTGCAAACCAAATACCAGAACAAGCAAACAAACCAACACACCATACCACATAATTAACCCAACTCAGTTCATGATGTTGAGTGAGGCTTAAAAGTTACCAAATTTACACTAAATTCAACCAACTCTACAGTCTTTGAGGACATAAGTCCCTGACTGCTACAACTATGGGAAGTACTTGGGCTTTGCCCAGAAACTCATTGTCAGGAGTACCACAGGAACCCCAAAGTAGCTGGCCGCTGAGAGGAATTGCCAAGCGAAACGGGCAACGACCCCTTCCGATTGTGTAGAGTTACCCATGAGGAACAAGCCAAGTGCTATCTTCTGGCAGTCTTGGTGGCCGAGAGACCACCTTTAGCCAGTAGGAAGCCATTGAAACCGGGGTCCAAATTTCATACCCACCAGTTTCATACACACAAGCCAACAAAATTGATCCTCCACGATCTTCCTCACGCCTAAGAGGCGAACCACCAACGTTTGGAACACTTAGTTGGCACCATCGTAGCCGTTCTCAGTGATCTCCCACACCATCAGAGGGACATACAACCTCTGATTCAGATTCAGACCCATATCAGTCTGAACCAGACCTCCACACCGCACCATCTCGCCCCATGGCTACTGCAAACCCGGATCCATTTTTCGGTCTAACCTTAGCAAGTGGACCCATGTCCACATCACAACCAGTCACCCACAATGTGTCAAGCGGCCCAAGCACAGTCATGCAGACTGTCATTAACCAATTGCCACCACCCATAGTGACCAACCAAGTTGGTCCAGTGGCCACACATGGGGGCAGTGGCCCCTCCATACACATTGTCCCACCTACCACGGAGGGGGGCAGTGCACCAACCACCGACATTGCCCCTACTGCCATACAGGGGGGCAATGCCCCTACCACCCACACCTTCCCACCCACAACACTTGGGGGAACTTGCCCATCTTCCATGGTGCCACCACAAGCACCCCCAACTGTGCAGATGCATTATGCACCTGCAAACCCCACCCCCATTGCAGCCCCATCCCACATCAATTTGGGGTCAAATATTCCATTCATGGCTCGTTTGAACTTGCCTGACTTGGAAAGATTGAAAAATGACCCCATCCGTCACCAAGCTTTTTGGCCACCCATGCCAACTAAGCCACCCTTAGACATCCCAAAGTTTGAAGGAAAAGTCGGGGAATGTCCCCAAAATCATATAATGACATTCCATCTATGGTGCTCGTCCAATAGCATCGTAGAAGACTCCATCAGACTAAGGCTATTCCAACACACCCTTACAAGTGTTGTGGCCAAATGGTACATTGAGCTGCGACAAGCCAACTACCCCGACTTCAACTCCCTAGCCTTCATGTTCCTGCAGTATTTCCAGCTCCCGGTCAGATATGACGAGGGGGTGGAGATCCTGCTATCCTGCCGTCAAAACACCGCCACTCACATCACTGATCATATCCATGAGTGGCAGCGGTGCCGCAGCTTGTGCAAGATCCAACTTGATGACATGATCTTCTTAGATTGGTTCCTCAAGACTTTGCTCCCGCCCATCGCAAAGGACGTCGCATCTGAACGTCTCCAATCTGAAGAAAATGCCATATTGAAGGCCCAACAATTTGACCTTATCTACGGCCAATTGGGATACTTGTATACCATCATCCCAGATGCTCCCCGTCCAAGTACCTCTTACTGCGATGCACCGGGGGCATCCCACGCAATGGATGGAATTATAGGGCCAGTCTCTCAACAACCACCGCCTTGACTGACACCACCTGCCGTTGCACCACAACCAAGCAACACTGCTAATGTATCTTACCAAAACCAAGCTTCAGACTATGCTAGAATGATGTCTCAGTACGGAGCGACAAATTCCTATGCACAACCTGTGCCACCGCAGTAGGCTCAAGCTATGGCTTGGCCAGCACAGCAGTATGTGGGGAAAATTCCCACATTCATGGCACCGCCACCACCACAAATCTACTATGCACCACCAGTGCAACAAGTCAAGCCCCCGCCCCCGCTCCACCCACCCCACCCGCTCTGTTGGGACAAGTGTTTGCATAGAAAAACCATCCCAACCAGCCTGCCCCCAACAATCAACAAGGGAAACCTAGAAATAATTGGCCCCGCAACCAGGGAAACAACCAACCGCAAGGAGGTGCTCAACAACCAAATCCTCCCAACAATGCCACAACAAACCAACCAGCCCAGAATCCCCAGCGACAAAATGCACCAAGGCGCAATGCCCCATTGCGCACAAACCAACCGTGCGCACTCTGTGAGGTCTATGGGAACTATACATTTGAGTGTCCCCTCATGGGCCACGTGAAGCAGGCCATTCGAAATGAGGCCCAACAAGCTACCAATGCTACAAACCAAGCACAACCCAACCCGACACCACAAGGACCTCCTCCCATGGTGCTTCAAAACCCACTACCAGTCCAAGGGTTGGTGGAAACCACTACTCCTCCCCAGGCCACTCTCAACGCTCCGGGGGCACCACCCATGGCTGAAACAGGTGTCCACCACCTAATGACCATGACCACTGAAGAGGTCAGCTTACAGACTCGACGAAACCAATACGGTACCATTATTGAACCTATTGACTCGTCAGCATCATCTACGTCTAAGACAACCAACCTACCTCTCTAGTTACCCCCATTCCCGTGCCCCCCCATACACAGAATCGCCAATAATGCCATAGCTAGAGCTGTAGTAAGCGATAGCGTAGTGGATGATTTGGTCCAAATGCCAACCGCCATGTCTGCTCTTGAGGTACTTAAAACATGCCCAATGCAGTGGAAATCCCTACTAGCCACTCTAGGGGTAGTAGACCCCTCCGATTCCAAGCTGATCACCTTTGACACAGAAAATGGAGAACCACACATGCCCTCCACTATCGCCTTCCAAATCCCAGTATCCATCCGGAACTTGGTTGTGCATCGATGCATAGTGGATGAGGGGGCATCCACGTGCATCATGTCTACCTTGGTGTGGCAGAATCTTGGATCACCAATTTTGCAACCATCTTCCACGACTCTGCGGGCTTATGATGGACACCCCACTAAAGCCCAAGGAATCCTCCCTCATGTCCCCATCACGTTAGCCGGGAAGACAGTCATGATTGACATTGAGGTCGTCAACGCTAAACTATATTACAAACTCCTCCTTGGGAGGAGTTACATGTATGCCATGCGAGCAGTCGCATCAACTGTCTTCCGCCTCATGATGTTCCCCCATGAAGGGAAGATTGTGATAGTTGACCAGCTCACCTACCATGATCCACAAGGGTTAATAATACCTACCAAAATTATCCCTACCATCACCACCATTGAGCTGCAAGGGACAACCGCACACGCTAACGTCATCCCTGTAACTATCACCATGGTTGAAAACACACCAGCTTCCCCACCGTTGAATGTGGGACCTGGGTTGTTTACCGATCCCACCATGACGGCTCCTTTCCCGTTGATGTCACCACCTCTAACACAAAAGCAAACTGCGGACTTGTGCATGGTCTCATCAAGCACTGCTGCACCCAAACAGCAACCGCAGCTGTAGCCCCAACCCCAACCACAACGCCAACAATAGCTACAGCATCACCCGCAGCAGCAACATTATGCACAACCGCAACCACAACCTTACCCCCACATGCAACCAGCTGGGAGTTATGTGGGATCATCTCTGGTCCATACAATTCCCTTCCTCTTCCCCCCACCTGGCGTCATGAGCAAGCCAGTCATGGACACCTTGAGCCTACCCAACTTTACGTTGGGGATCCCGGTGTGGTACCTAGATCCACTAGCTCAACCACCAATGCCCCAAGTTGTGCTAACTCCAGTGCAACCTATCGTAGTTGAGTCTCACCCCCCACCCAGTCCGCATAGACCAATCGCCGCACCTGCATCTGCACCACCCCAACCCAAAAGGGCCAAGGGAAAGAACACCAAAAACACCGCAGAACCATGACAAGTTCCACCTTGTGCAGTCTGTGAACAACAGGGCCATCCAACTCAGGATTGCCCTGAAATCCCAGTGATCCATGCGCATCTAGATGCCATGGACATGAACGAAAACATCCCCGTGGTTGAACTCCCAATTGCACCAGTATTAAAGAACAAGGCATTGAGGACAAACCATGCTTGCGCCCTTTGCAGCTTGTATGGGCATTACTCCCACCATTGCCAATACCTCCTCGAGTTTCAAATGGCTCTCGCTGACCTCCGTCACCATTCCCTTGAGTCTGAGATCACCTTGATCGAAGAAGTTCACCCACCACCTCCTTCTTCAGACACCATGTCCATTTACATGATCTCCAGTTCTACAGACCCTCTTGTCTCCACCATCACCAACGATCCATCAGACCTGTCTCTTTCGTTATTTCCACTGCCCCAGCTCCATCCGCAGCTGCAACCTCGGTTGCAACCTCAACCTCAGTTGATCCTTTTCCTTTTCCTTTTCCTTTTCCCACCATCCGAGATCATGAGTAAGTCTATGTTGGAAACTCACAATCTATAGGAATTCACACTAGGAGATGTTGTGTGTTACCTTGAACCACCTACCGTACCTCTGAGGCCCCAGGATGTGTTAACTCATGTCCAGGCAATTGAGATGATGATGCACCCACCTCTAGGTCCATCAAAGACTCCTTCTGTCTCCAGGCCTGCCCCTCTTCCTCCAATAGAGACTGGGGGCAAGGCCACCAAAACCACAACCAATACCATTTACGTGATCTCTAGCACCAGTTGCCCTTCCATCTCGTCGGCTGTGGAAGATCCACTTGATATATCCTGACACCACTTACGTGATGATGGAGAGATCTATAAGACCACCTCTGGTTTTACCCCGTTCCCTTTAAACCATAGTATGGAATTGATTCTTCCCATAAAAGACCAGATTCCATCACCCCACCTTGCTAATGACTTTCATCTTGGCAAGGGGGCATACCTCTTCATTGACTCTGATGGACAACTCTTGGAGAACCTCTACAACGGGCTCTACCTCAAGAGATTTTACACTTAACATCACCAATGAGTCGCTTCATTTTCTTTTCTTGTTTTTCAACTTTTTTCAGTAAATTCAAAGGCAACACCATCAGCTGCTAGTCAAAAGTCACCCGGAACTTGTTCGAGACACCTCTCACACCTCCGGGATCAAATCTCTTAATGAGACCATCGTCTCATGTTTAACTAATCAATTTCGGGACCATTTCCCACAAGTCACCTCGACTCACGAGCCATGACATAACGATGCAAGTGTCTACGGACCGATACTCGTATCAGATTGCCTGATCGCAACTCATGCGAGCGATTGGGCCGTCACTTGTTAAGGATTGTACCATATTTTACTTTTTGTATTTATAATTGTCTTTTTCACCGCACCTTTTGCGGACATATTTGGACCATCATCCACAGAATCCTTTGTTTTTATTCCATATATTTGACATAGAAGTGTTCTCGGGCCGCTACCCACTTAGGAAGGTAATTTTAGCTTTTACTTTGTATTTTTAGCACATAATTGTCTTTTCAGTTTACTGCACCTTATGCGGACCTCTAGACCATTGTCCACAAAACAATTTCTTTTTCTTGCACGTATTTGGCATATAAATGCCTCTAGACTTGTACTTACATTGCATGTAGTCAAGTCCGGCCACCACAGCACACACACACGCTCTCTTGACCTCTGTCTGAGAGCCACCTCGGTTTGTGTGCCTCTGCCACACCGTCTCATAGGCCTTTTCCATGATCTATCCCACACATGTATTGGCATGTTTGAGAGCCTTCTGCTCCATCCATACTGCGTGGATGACCTCTGGACTTCTGTCCACTGTCCTGACATGGGGCACCGCTCGTGCCATCGCAGTCAGTTAACCATATTGGAGTTTCGTTTAAGCTCTTTTCTGACTCCTAAACAATGAAAAGATCACCGAACGCAGCTATTTCCTTTCCCACTCGCTAAAGTATGGGAAAGGACATCTACATCGTCTCATTTACCTCCTTTTGCGGACCATGTAGACCATTTCATGAAAAGGACCTTCTTGGCACACTCAAGCCAAGACCGTTCCCCTCTGCATACTTTTGTGCTTTCTCGGGCAGAGGGGCCGCACTCTACGAAAAATCTCACTACCGGTTGTCATTAAGCTCTTTTCCAGCTATCTCAACAAGAAAATATTGCCGAGCAAACTTGGTTTCGTTCATGCTCGTAAAAGTATGTGAATGACCGTCCAGTCAGTATAGGTTTAACCTTTTCCAGCCTGATTGGACTACCAATGGTAAAGAAGTCTCTCATCCCCTCCAGGATGGGTGAGCTCTCCTATGTATACTTTTATCCTTTTTTGGGCACAGGATACTACCAATGAAAAAGAGCCCCCACTGGAGTCTTCTTCGTGCTTTCAGACTCTCTAAAATTGAAAGCACCATAGAGCATTTACCTTCTCGGGATCGCCAAAAATCCACAAGATCGTACCACAACGGTGTCCTGAGACACCACCCCACATAAAACAGTTTGGCAGCATCCCAACATTGGGTTGCCTTTGTTCAAAGTACTCTGCAACGTGTCTTCCTTGGATCCCATCAGTATCAAAAGTGTCCACCTCCTCCAAGTATTTCCCATCTGCAGCGACGTTCCAGGTATTACAGCTATGATCCCATTCCCATGAGATAAGTTTCATTTGCTGCTTGGTCTGCCCTGACATCATACTTTGAACAAAGGAAGTTTGAGTCTCCCTCCCCCCCTACCCCTGTTTAGTTTTCTCCTTCCCTCCCTTTCCCCCCCAATTCAGTGAGTCAGTCCGTAGATTGCTTCACACCTTCTGGTTATCCCTTGCACCCTTGGTCAAGGAAACATCATTGCCTTGACCAGGGGCAGGTCTCCCTCTGTCGACGCCAACACACATATTCCAGAGGGTAGACCCAGAGGTCCCTGTACCTTGGTTTCATTAACATCATTGATGAGTTCCTTGGATCACTTGAGAGGAGTCCTTAGTGCCTCTCGGGATGGTTGTTTCTCACGTGCTCGACTTCAACTCCATCATCGCACCGTTGAGATTTGTACAGGGTTCGTTCCACACAGTACTCGGTCGAAGACCCCGGATGTGACTCGACTCTAGCACATTGGTGAGTCCACTCGAGGGACCTAAATAGGTTATGTCCCTTGTGATTTTTGGGTTGCATTGGAGACAGTGTTCAGAAGCCCCAGCAGTGCTTTGGTATACCTTTATGATTGATACAACATACTTGTACCGTAGAGACTTTGACTCTCAAATAGTGAGTCCATACAGCTATGTACCATTCCAGATCCAATAGACCGTCAGTCATGAAGATATAGCATTCCATGAGAATGCCATGGGTCCAATGTACCAGATTAGTATTGTATTCAGCCTCACATAGAGGCAACCAACATTGTAACATCAGTTGTATATGATCGGCTCTTGTATTTTAGAGCATAGATCAAATGATTCTTTCGACATTGTCATGAGCATGGGAATGCTCGCCTCGTCCATATACATGTCACACATTTATTGTATCTCACCCATTGATGGGAACCAAATTAATACAGAACCAAAATCCACCATGCCCCAGCCCCAGAAGCACCACCTCTTGACGGCAAATCCTATGATGTCCGTTGGCCATACGTTGAGCTCCTACCCTCACACATCAGGGGGCAATCTGTTAACCCAAAAATCCCCCACACAGTTCTCAATGGCCTACACCACCCAAGGACACCACCTCACAACACTCATTTCACTCCATAATACCTTCCATGACCTTCCATTTGACCCCCACACCTCCAGAAGATCCCAAGGATGAAGAAAAGGGCTAAAAACCCCAAAAAAGAGCCCAAAATAGACCCCCAGGAGCTAAAGCCCTCAAAAAGGGGCTAAAACCCTGAAAGGGGCTAAAGTTAGGGTGGAAGGGGGCTAAAGGCCCAAAAAAGGGGCTAAATCCCTGACCAAGGGCTTAAAACCCTAAAATCCCTTGGAAAAACTATAAAAGGAGGGTGGGGGGTCACTCTCAAAACATGACTCCTCATTTGCATATTGTTATGCTGCCTGTGGATGCTTTGAGACCTCTTGCTCTCAAACCATCCACTCTCCCTCTCCTTCATCTCCATTTCTCCAAGCCATTGCTCCACAACCAAGAGAGAGGTGCTCCCATGAGCTAGGGCATGGTGGCCCATTTCCACCTAAGTGAGGTATAGCTTCTTTTTATGCATGTTCATTTGCTTATTTTATTTTATGACCAATATTTTTAGTTGCAGGTTTTCCATTAACATCTTTTGCAGGTTGCTTCCATAGTGGTATAGGTTTCTCTTGCAGGTTTTGGAGGCGGAAACCTCACCCATTGTGTGCAGAGGGGTTCAACAATACTCCATCTTTGCTTTTATTTCTGTCTAGTTTCATTCCCACTTTTCTTTTCTATATTTCCACACAGGAACCTACCCTTCCGTCCTATAGATGGAAGGGAGCCATTCCTGCCCTGTAGCAAGGAGAAATCCCTGCTACGGGAGCGCCTTGCTGGACCCCACTACAAGCTTCACCCACTCCAATATGGGCCATACACCATCACCAAGGCTGTCGGGGACAATGTCTTTGAGCTCAGTATTCCACCATTCCTTGGTCTACACCCAGTGTTCAATGTGGATCGCCTTCGACCCTACTTTCCACCTCTACTGGACACATCAGACATGGCAGAACAACTCACACCAACAGAGTTAAACCCCGACTACATGGAACAAGTCACAACTGATCGGATTATGGACACATAGGTCAAGAACACTTGGCAACAGAAGATCCAGCTATATCGAGTTGTCAAAGCAGGCCAACTTCTTCACCAGGGAAAGTGGCTCACTAGGGACCAAGTTCAACAGAAGTTTCCTCATCTCATGGAGGAACTCAACGCGATGGGGACCATTGCTTCCTAAGGGGGGAAGAATGATCCAGGAGGATATTGGTGGCCACCCACCTATTTCTCTTGGACCCCCACCATTGTTTCTTTCCGTTTTCCAGTTTCCTTAATTGTAGCAGAATTTACTATTTTTGGCAGTTTTCGGGTCCTAAACTTCTAGAGCCGTTTTGAGGCCCTAAACGACGTTTTTTCAGCATCGAATGGTCCAAAAAATATGAGTCCATTCCAAACTTGATGCTTGTTATTTATGTATGTAGTCCTTAAATAGATCTTTCTAACGATGTATCATGCGTGTCAAACAGAGGTAGTATGCTAAAGTTACGACCCCGGGAAATTGATGTACCAAGTTACCCAACGGGGCCCACATTAAGGCGTTTCACCTCCTAGGGTTAGGTTTTTGGATGTGTAGGGTTTCCATTGTTTCTCAATAATATATAGGCCTTCGAGCCTCATTGTAACACAGAGTTCAGAGGCATGTAGCCGCCACATCTCTTCTCAGAGATAAGCTACCGGCACTCTAGCTAGTTTATTTCCATTTTGTATGTAAACCAGTTTCAGTTATTGATTAATTAAATGAAGTGTTATTTCCGCTACATATTTGTTTCTATGGTTATTTGTGTATTCTGTTGCGTTCCTGCATAAATCTGGATCAGTCTGCGACCTGATTTTGATTCCATTAGCTTTGCTGGAATTGGATTACTTGTTTATACCTGTGCTTTCTTTTGAAAACCAAGGTCCTTGTTTTAACTCGATTACGTTAATATCCATATATTGGATCTGCATTTTTTTAATTTTTTCCTGTGATTTATAGTTTAGGTATATGTATTAGATTGAAACTCTCAAGTGTACCTGCATCTAATTTGAACCAATACGATCCTCTATGCGTAGGGTTGATTTTTTCAGAATTGCTCGTTGTTGGTCAAGTTTCAATGAACGGGAAACCTTTCTCAAGATTTGTTATTTTGGTTCCTTTGGATTGATTTTTTGGCTGAAATCACCTATACCCTGTGGTCTAGATCTATAACTGAAATTTTGCATGGCTTGTATTATACAAGTTCAAATTATAGGTAGCCTCGACCCCGACTGAGATCGAGTCTGTTTTAAAAAAAAATGGTTTTGGTTCTTTAGGGTAAGGCCTGTATTGCTTGTTTCATTTAAAAAAAAAGAGACAAACACTTAGTATGAGTTACCTCTGCGTTTAAGGTTGACTTAGCTTGCGTGGGTTTAGAGCCTGGATGCTAGGGGATTCCTGCGATGGGATTTACCATATCTACAAGGTTGTTGCATATGCGTTTTCCTTTTGTAGAAACGCTAGGTAACCAATCTTTTTTAGCATTTTTCCTTTACTATGGTTTTTTTTTAATTGCTGATGAACTGAGAAAGATCAGGTCCGATAGATCTATGTTTTTGGTATAATCTAATTATCTAAGTTCATGTGTTGTACAAATCCATGTTTTAGGAAAAAGTTTTAATATTTGTAGGTGATTTCATAATTATCCCATTAGTTGCATTCATGGGTTGTACAGATCTGTGATCCAGCGAAATAGTTTACCTTGCCCGCATTTGTGTTGATCCCATGTGTGAGGTTGATCCGAGTCATAATATGCACCGAGTTTATAACCTCTACTAGGATATTATTTACCTGTTTTGAGTATTGTTAGTACATTTTTGGGAACTGATATGTTGTATGCTTTTGGTGTCATAAGATTCTAGATCATAACTGGTTTCATAACTTCGTTATGCTTTTGGAAAGTCCATGATATTTATATGACATTAAAGGAAGATGTATTTTTTTTGTTAAATAAAAGGTTCAACAATTTTGAGGAAATATATATATATATATGTTTCATCTTTATAAACGTTTCCCTTTCTTTAATAAAAAATGCACATTTTCTATATGTTCCATTATATAATTGAGAACGTAAATATTTGTTTTCTGTAATTCATATACAATATGATCTTCATTTGTTTACCCAATTATAATCAAGTCATGATTAAAGTAAATGCTAAATATTATGATACTTCCAATAGAATGGAAGTAATTTGATTAAAGAATTGAAAGGAAACACAATGGAATTTGGGGGTTAGATAGAAAGGTTACCAATGCAAGCGTGGGGTCTTAGCCATTATTGTTTCTCTGACCTCGACCATGGCTTTAGCAGGCTTGAAGCTCTAGTTCAACGCCTTAACCGTGAGCTCAACGTTAAGACTGTGGTTACTCTTGCTTGTCGTGGCGTTAGCAGGATTAAAGCTAAAATGGTGAGTCGTATTGACTTCCCAAGCATTTTAATTTTATTTTACTTATCTAGATCTATACGCTGCTATTTACTAACAGTTCATAGCACCTTCTGTTTGTTTGAATGTAGGTGAAATAATTCACAATGCTTAGTTGAAAGTCAAAAACGTTTTCTAGAGTTGAAGGGTGCGAGTGATAAGGGTTCGGGTAAGCCTTGGTCCCAACCCAGAGGTTCCATTCGTCCTTGGTGTGTGTGGCATAAGATGTCAAATGGTTCCTGTAGAATGTTACTACAGTGTTTAACTTTTACTTGTGGTAAAATGTTGATTGTTTTTGGCGAAAAAGGTAGAGGTCGTATGGTCGTTTTGAGTGATAACCCTTAGGGTTTCACAAATGAGCTACGACTCTTGTAATAAATGGTTTTGGGTAAACGTAAAACTGCTCCATGGTTTTTTCATTCATTTTGCATGCTGTGATTAAGTTAAGTGGAAAATTTCAGCCATGGTAAGTAACTCTTTCGTGGCTTCAAAACTGTTAAGGGTATTTTGGTTTTAAGTGTTGATCCAAGTGGCAACTGTAATGGGTAATTTCTAGATAATTGAAGACTCTGTTTAAAATATTGTGTCTCTAAGAGATAGGGCTTATGGTTGTAATGTAAATATTTATTGGATTTGTTTTCCTTTTGTAAATTTTAGTTGTGTAATGCATTACGTTTGATAAACAATAGATTTCCATTAAGAAGACATTTGGTGGTAAATTCTTCTATGGTTGCAAAATGGGTAAGCCATTGGCAAGTTAGTTGTTTGAGATTCTTATTTGCACAAGCTGTTTTGTAAAATATTAACTTAGGGTTTGGTATTAATAGACAATTTTGATATTAGGTTATCTTTCGATTTTTGGTATAAATAACAGTTAAAATGTAAAAGTCTTCCTTTTAAAAATGGAAGGGCTGGAATTTATTCTTTGAATTATTCAGCTAATGGACAGACATTTAAAAGTTATGAGTTGTTCCTTATCTAAAGTATATAGTTGTCTATATTTTGGATTATTCGCTAACTATGGTAAATAGGCTTTGTAATTGGATAAGATGGATTGTATTAATAGAATAGGGTTTTAGAAAGAACAGTTTGTGAATATTAATTATATTATTAAAGTATAATGATTGTTTATAACTTGGTTTACTAAGTACTTATTTTTTATACTTATAATACAATAGGTATTATAATTTTAACCATTTCCAGGCTTTATCTATGCCTCATGAACTTGCTATGCTGGATGTTTAAAAGAGACAGCTTGAGGTTTACCTGAGCATTATTTTCCATAGTGTAACTAGAGTGACATTGGTTATATTTTAGGTTTATAGTATTAAAATAATGGTTGGCTTTTCTTTATTAAATGTAAATAATTAAATTGTATTAAAGTATTTGTTACTGTGCTTATACTTCACACAGTTTGATGTTTGTGTATCAAAAAATTTCTTTATAGACTCTTGTAATATTCTTAGAAGTTTTGCATAAGAAGTCAAAACCTAGAAATGGAATTATTATGATAATTAGCCAGAGAATAATAGTAAAAAGCTTCCAAATTTAGAAGAGTTAGTTGAATATTTATTGGTAACTTATCAAAGAGAGATTGTCGATTCATTTCTACTTAAACTCTTCAATTCAATCACATTTCATTTGATTTTACCCATGTATAATAATTCCTATTTACCTCTAAAAACACCTTCTGTACTAGAGTACTTCATCGTAAGATCCGTGGAAAAATGCAGAAAGGAAATTTTTACCCATCATTCAATCATTTCTAATTCTAGGTTCATTTAGTCATACAGTCATAATACAAGCAAACTTTCCTAATTAAATGTAGACTTAAGCATTCCACTATCATATTTATAGCATTTAAGCATTAATAGGAAAACTAAACATGACTGTTTCATTCCAGTAAATTGCTTAAACATAAATATATAAGATAACACAATGGAACCTGGTAATTTGTAGAAGAGACAAACAACCCAAGGAGCTCGTTCCACCAAACCTTTTCTTGAAGACAGCTCAAATGCTTGTCTTAGGACCCCTAAGCCTATCCACTAATCCACCAGGATGAAAGCACTATGTGAAGAAATGGGATTAAATACCCCTGTAACTCAACATAAATACTTTACTGCAGTACTTCTATCCTCAGCAGTAAAGAACTCGACTATCAAGCTGCACTAGTTCTGAAAGAAGTCTTAACACTCAAACCACTTCTAACTTTCCCCTCATCGAATCTCTTGTGCTCCTTTCTCAACTTTATAAATTTCACAAGGTAAAGAATGAAAAACCTCCTACTGAATTCGATGGATAGATATATGCATGCCTAGGTCTTTTTGGTCAGTTTTTCAATTAATGAGCCACTTGCTCCGTGTTGATGTATTTGTAACTTCAGAATGTATTCACTTTTATATCTTATGTCTTGTACCCCGATGTTTATTTTGGGAAGTATCTATAATTTATTTGAGTCATGTCATTCCCCAATGTTCCTATCGGAAGATTAAATAATGTAAACAAGTCATGTCAAGTCATTGTGGGTAATCCTCCTATTGTTCAAGGGTTAGAGTTCCCGTAGTTTCGGGGCCCTAGGGTTATTAGAATCTCCTAGAGAAGTCAACCCTAGAGAGTTATTATCAATTCAGGAATTAATATAAATAGAGAGTGAGCCTCTCTATTTATCACACACTCACTCACACTCAGTTGTAGCGCATAGCTGAGAGAGAATAACTTTCTAGGGCTAGAAATAAAGAGGCTACTGCAGTCAGGAGATCATCTTACTGTTTTTGGGTTTTACTTTTGGTGCTGATTCTATCTCTGAGGAAGTTGCAGGCTTTTCTCCATTTATGGTTTCTCCAAGGAATTTTTTTTTGTTCATTGTGTCTTGTGTTTGATTATTGTGCTTGTTATTCTCTTAGTTAAAGATCCTAATATAATGCTAGATTAAATGATAGAAATCTAACGTTGTATCAGAGTTAACCTGAGAAGAAGACACTGTGCAGCTGTGGGAACTAGGGATTCCTACTTTTTGGATCTCTCTCCATAGATTTTCAGCAAAAGAAGGTTGGGCTGACTCTCCTCCCTAGGGCACATATTTCTGTCGAAGTAGAATCTGATTCTGAGTTTTTTCAGTTTCAGACCCAACACTATTGCCGAAAATTAGGGCTTTCCACAGAAGTGGAATTTTTGAGTGAGCCTAGGCATGGATTGATCTCCTCCTCAAAATTGAGGTTTAGAGATCAAGATCAAAGCATTTGGCTGGACAGAACTCTGAAAAATGCAAACCCTAATCTGCTCTTGAACCAGCACTGCAGAAATTTAGCTCCAAATCTAGATCCAACATCTTGACCTGGTAAGATCTAAATATTTTGTATTTCCATTTGAGGTTCTCAGTTAATATGTCTCATCATACCAAGCTTGATGAAAATCTTGAGGGAGCTGATAACTTCCGAGCCTGGAAGTATAGGATCTCCCTGGTCCTGTAAGAAAATGAGTTGGACTCCTATATCAATGAGGAGGTTCTAGTTCCAGAGGGAGATGAGGCTAAGGCCTTACACATGAAGAAGTTGGTTATGGCTAAGAGGATTATTACTGATTCAATTAAGGATCACCTCATACCACAAGTTTCCTCCCTAAAGACACCTAAAGCTATGTTTGATGCCCTAACCAAACTGTTTGAAGGGAAGAACATAAACCAGAAGATGACTCTGAGAAACCAACTGAAGAATGTAAAGATCCAGAATGCAAAGACCATTCAGTCTTACTTTACAAGGGTCTCTCAAATCAAGGAACAACTGGAAACAATAGATGAAGAAGTGGATAATACAGAGATTGTGATGACCACCTTGAATGGTCTACCTAGGGCATGGGACTCTTTCATTCAAGGGATCTGTGCCAGAAAGAAGTTAGTCAAGTTTATTAGATTATGGGAATAATTCTCTCAAGAAGAAGCTCGGATAGCATATTGAGAAGAAAAGATGGGAAGTGAAGACCAATATCTCATAGCCCACACCAAGAAAACTAGAAGGGATCATCATCACTCCAAAGGTAAGATTTCACACTCTAGAAGAGATCCGTCTACTATTAGATGGTAGACATGTGATGAGAAAGGTCACATATCCAAATACTGCCCTAACAAGGGGAACTCAAAGAAGAAAAAGGGAAACAAGAGAATACTTTATGCTCATGATGCATAGGATGATGAACCTTCCACAAAGAGAATTAGACAAGAAAGTGATGATTCTTCAAGTGATGAAGAATATGTGTTGATCTCCACTCTCACGGGAACTATCTCACATGGAAGCAATGATTGGCTTATAGACAGTGGTGCTTCCAATCATATGACGGGATTCAAAGAATCATTTGTGAAACTATATGAACATGAGTCACCTCACAAGGTGAAACTTAGGGATGACTACTAGTACCCAATAAAAGGTAGTGGTGAATCCTCCTATAAGCTAGACTCTGGAAAGTCTATGAAGATGAAAAATGTATTGTTTGTACTAGGACTAAAGAAGAACCTCCTCTCAATATCTGCATTGGATGCAAAAGGAATGAGGGTTGCTTTTGTAGATGGCCAAGTTCTTATGTGGCCAAAGGAAAAGACTTTTGATGATGCAATAGTGATTGGGGAACAAGAAGGAGGTCTGTACAAATTGAAGGGCCAACGCGAACAAGCTTTGGTTCATGACTCAATAGAACCAAATGAACTTTGACATAGAAGGCTTGCACATGTGCATTACAGGGCACTACCACTTGCAAGCAAAGTTGTTGAAGGTCTTCCAGAAATGCAGACAAAACATGATGGTGTTTGCAAAAGATGTGCAAAAACAAAAAAACACAAAGAAGACATTTCCAAGTAGCGAGAGCAAGGGAAAAGGAATCTTGGAAATCATCCACTCCGATGTCATCCAGTTCATTAAGTGGGTATGTATACTATGTTTATTTTATTGATGATTTTTCTAGGAAGACATGGATATACTTTATGAAGAACAAAGATGAAGTATTCAACAAGTTTAAGGAATACAAAGCCTTGATCGAGAACCACATAGAAAAGCAGATCAAGATTTTTTGATCAGATAATGGCGGAGAATTCACTTCGAATGAATTCAAAGACTTATGCAAAGATTCAGTGATTAAGAGGGAGTTAACCACTCCATATAATCCACAATAGAATGGAGTTGTAGAAAGGAAGAATAGAACGATCATGGAAGATGCAAGGGCCATGCTTCTTGATCAAGATCTTCCCATGCATTTATGGGTAGAAGCTGCAAGAACAATGATGCATGTACAGAACCGTACTCCACACAGAGTACTCGAGAATAAGACACCTAAAGAAGTATTTTCTAGCAAGATACCAAAAGTCAACCATCTCAAAATATTCGGCTGTCGAGTGTACATACACATTCCAAAAGAAAAGAGGAACAAGTTAGATCCTTCAGGAAGGAAGGGCATATTTGTGGGATACTTTGAAAGCTTGAAGTCTTACAGAATATACTTCCCAGGATTAAAGAAGATCGACATCAGCAGGGATTTGACATTTGACGAAGACTCAGCTTACAACAAATCTAGAAAGAGACCTGTTGAAGAACCTGAAGAAATAGAAGCACCCAGAATTCATGACACAACCATGAACGGAGAATATTAAGAAGAAGATCGAGAAATAGAAGAACCTCAAGAACCTATAGATCCACCTCAGGAGAAGATTCCTCACAAGAGGAACCTGCTTGGGTGCAAGAAGTTATCCAAGGTGTAGAAAGATATGGGGCTCCAGAAGAATCACACAGAGAAAGGAAAAGAACCAAGTCCTATTCCAGCTATGTAGCCTTATTATGTGATTTCATTGATAAAGAACCTTACAACTATGAAGAAGCAACAGAAAAGAAAGAATGGAAGGATGCTATGATTGAAGAATACCAATCGATCATGAAGAATGATGTTTGGGATGTTGTCCCAAGACCTGAGGAGAAGTCTGTAGGGACTTCCAAATGGATCTATAAGATCAAGCATGCTGCAGATGGCAACATAGAAAAATATAAAGCAAGATTCGTGGCTCATGGCTTCTCCCAGAAAGAAGGAATAGATTATGAAGAAACTTTTGCAGCTATAGCCAAATACACTTCCATCAGATCAGTACTTTCTCTGGTTGCAATGATGAAATGGAAGATACACCAGATGGATGTCAAGACTGCTTTCTTGAATGGTGTAGTGGAAGAGGAAGTGTATGTGGAGCAGCCACTCGGTTTTGAGATGCATGACAGGAAGTCTCATGTGTGTAGATTGAAGAAATACCTGTATGGTTTGAAACAGGCACCAAGGACATGGTATGGCAGAATTGATAGCTTTCTATCCAGTTTGGGCTTTACCAAGAGTAAAGCAGATTCCAACCTTTACTAAAAGGTTGAAGATGGAAACCTAGTGATGCTCCTACTATAGGTAGATGATCTGTTTGTAACAGGTATGGATGGGTTGATTGCTAATACGAAGAGAAAGCTTGCTGCCGAGTTTGAAATGAAGGAATTGGGTATGATGCATTATTTTCTAGGCATGGAGGTGTGGCAGAATGCAAATGGAATCTTCCTCGAACAAGGGAAGTATGTAGTAGAGATCCTGAAGAGATTTGGGATGATGGACTGCAAGGCCTTAACCACACCTATGGCATCGAACCTGAAGCTATTGAGTGATGCTTGATCTGAGTCGGTTGATGCCATGATGTATCGTTAGATGATTGGGTCCTTGATGTACCTGACAAACACGAGACCAGATATTTTCTTTGCTATGAACACCTTGAGCCAGTTCTTGACAGATCTGAGACATGTTCACTTGATTGCTGCAAAGCATAATCTGAGGTACCTGAAGGGTACATTTGATTATGGGCTCAAGTATAAGGCTGATCAGAAGATTAACTTGGAGGGTTATGTTGATTCAGATTGGGCAGGTAGTGCCATCGATAGGAGGAGCAATTCAGGGTGCTGCTTCAGTACGAGATCAGGTGTGATCTCTTGGTTTAGCAGGAAGCAATCCTGTGTGGCACTGAGTACAAATGAAGTAGAGTATGTCGCAGCTTGTTCAGCTAGTTGTGAGGAAGTATGGATGAGGAAGCTACTGTCTGATTTATTTGATCTTCGGTTAGATGCTACTTGTATATATTGCGACAACCAGAGTTGTGTGAAGTTGTCACAGAACCTGGTCTTCCATGACAAGTCAAAGCATATCAAGATCAAGTATCACTATATCAAGGATATGGTGCAGAGAGGAGTAGTGAAGCTCCAGTATGTTGCGACAGACGAACAGATAACTGATGTGTTGACTAAACCATTGGCTAGGGTGAAGTTTGAGTACTTCAGGGAGAAGCTTGGTGTTCTCCAGATCGATATTCTTCCCAAGAGGAAGTGATGTGCCAATGATGAGCCCTTCTGACATGGTGAGAGGATTGGTTCCTTCCATGGTCAGATGTAAGTGTTGTGCCCTTTCGACATGGTGAGAGGATTGGTTCCTTCCATGGTCGGATGTAAGAGATGTGACATGGTGAGAGGATTGGTTCCTTCCATTGTTAGATGTATGTGTAGATCCCACATCCAACATCAAAAAGGGCTGGCTCCGTGAAGACACATCTAGTATGAAAAAGGACTAGCTCTGTGTAGATCCCACATCCAGCATGAAAAAGGGATGGCTTTGTGAAGACACATCTAGTATGAAAAAGGACTAGCTTTGTGTAGATCCCACATCTAGCATGAAAAAGGGATAGCTCTGTGAAGAAACATCTAGTATGAAAAAGGACTAGCTTTGTGTAGATCCCACATCCAACATGAAAAAGGGCTGGCTCTGTGAAGACACATCTAGTATGAAAAATGACTAGTTCTGTGTAGATACCACATTTAGTATGAAAAAGGAGTAGCTCTGTGAAGACTCATCCAGTATGAAAAAGGACTAGCTCTGTGTAGATCCCACATCCACTATGAAAAAGGAATAGCTCTGTGAAGACTCATCCAGTATGAAAAAGGACTAGCTCTGTGTAGATCCCACATCTAGTGTGAAAAAGGACTATCTCTGTGAAGACTCATCCAGTATGAAAAAGGATTAGCTCTGTGTAGATGCCACATCTAGTATGAAAAAGGACTAGCTCTGCATTGATACATCCAGTATGAAAAAGGACTGTCTCTGTAGCTGTACATCCAGCGTGAAAAAGGGTTGGCTCTATAGAACTTCCTATGACAAGAAGAATCAAGAGATAGCACCCGTGATGATGACCTAGTGATGATCTAGATTGAGTGATGATGATCCAACAGAGATGATCTAGCAGTGATGATCCAGATCGAGTGATGATTCGGATCAAGATGAATATGACGAGAACTCATTGATGATCCAGATGATATAGAGAAGAAGACCCATGCTGATAAATTGTGTCGAGACAATACCTTCCTGGTTAAGAGGGAGTGTTGATGTATTTGTAACTTTGGAATGTATTCACTTGTATATCTTATGTATTGTACCCTGATGTTTATTTCGGGAAGTATCTGTAATGTATTTGAGTCATGTCATGCCCTGATGTTCCTATCGGGAGATTCAATAATGTAAACAAGTCATGTCAAGTCATTGTGGGTAACCCTCCTATTGTTCAAGGGTTAAAGTCCTCGCAGTTTCGAGGCCCTAGGGTTATTAGACTCTCCTAGAGAAGTCGGCCCTAGAGAGTTATTGTTAAGTTAGGAATTAGTATAAATAGAGAGTGAGCCTCTCTATTTATCACACACTCACTCACACTCAGTTGTAGTGTATAGCTGAGAGAGAAGAAGTTTTTCCACGGCTAGAAAGCAAGAGGCTAATGCTGTTGGCAGATCATCTTACTGTTTTGGGGTTTTAGTTTTGGTGTTGATTCTATCTCTGAGGAAGTTGCGGGGTTTTCTCCATTTATGGTTTCCCCGAGGAAAAACATTGTGTTCATTGTCTCTTGTGTTTGATTACTGTGCTTTTTATTCTCTCAGTTAAAGATCCTAATATAATTCTAGCTTAAATGATAAAAATCTAACACTCTGTTCCAATTTCTTGGGGAACATGACCACAAAATTAGGGAAGCTGCCCCCTACAACAACTAGAAGTGGTTGAGGATATTGCCATGTGTCAATTTTCTCTCACCCCAGTCTATTCCTCCTAGTGGGTTAGTGGACACTAATTCAAAAGCCTCCTACTGAATTCAATGGATAGATATATGCATGCATATGTCTTTTTGGTCAATTTTTCAATTAATGAGCCACCTGCTCTGTTCCACTTTCTTGGGGAACATGACCACAAAATTAGGGAAGTTACCCCCTGCAATAGCTAGAAGTGGTTGAAGATGCTTCCATGTGTTAGTTTTCTCTCATTTTTTAATTTATTAAATAATAAAATATTCAACATAATTAATTATACTCATCCTTGACCCCACTTGGTCAATAGTCATAAACTTTACAATACAAGTAAAATATAATGTTTTCTTAAACATAAATTGCTATTGAAATTGGGGTACGTGACAATTGATGACTTATTATAATGGTGAACCTTTTGTATTAAATTAACTTTGTATGTTTATTGTAAGGTTTTTACTCAAGGGTTCATATCTTAACATATTGAGTAAACATTGAATAAATTTATATTTCTAGGTATGCTGGAATTAATTGAATAACAACGATTGTGATCTACCTGTGTTGAAAAGAGTCTCCCTTTTGTAACCTAACCTTAGTGGATTTGTCACCCAGCTCGAGGGTGACTTTAGATGAAAAAATATACGTCAAACGAAGCCTATGGCTGGGAAGAAAGTCGTAGACACGCTTTTAGTCACCCAAGATAAAAGAAGTATCTGTAATAGTTAGTCTTGTTTATATGATTTAATTTATCTTGTTTCTAAGTTTATTATGAAACCTATGTTCTTGGATTTTTAGGCTGATAAATAGTACTAATATGTATGTTGAGTTACATGACTTCAAGTGGTGGTTGTAAAGGATGTGGAAGACATGGGGATAACTCTCCAAAGAAAGTGTAGAGTAAATCATTTGTATATATGTGTACTTTTAATTAGTCTCTTTTGTCATCTAAAACATATCTAACCTTGTTGTTTTCTCCACTCAGGAGACTCATGTGTTATCTCTGATGGATGCGTCTAGGAGAACAAGTACAAAGTAGGGTACTTTGTTATGAAGGGTATTAACTACGACTAAAAGACAGGGCTAATGTGTACTCGTTATCCCATTCAAAGGATAGTCTTGCGACTAATGTAACTGTTGTATCTCATTGTAATTTTCAATAAGATTTGTTATGTATATTAGTATTAGAGTTATTTAGTTTGTAGATTCTTAATTGTAAATGAATGCTTATAGTTAAGTAAACAATAAGTTCAATTTATTTGGTGCGATTTAAATGTACATGTTAAGAAGAGTTTTTTTTGTTGCTCACCTAGAGAATCTATTCAGGTATTTGGGATATGTTACAATCTTCATGGTTAACACACTGAAATGAAATGAGTATTCAATCAATCAATATGTGATAGATTTCTTTCAAATTGGGAGATTAGCAAAGTGATTTCTATCAAAACAATGTGAGAAATTATGATAAGATCATGGTTAGTTACCTCTTTTTCAAGCTAAGGCTCATTCTCTAGATTGTTTTGGGCCTAGGATTTAACCATTGATCGCATGGTATCTAATATCTCTTAAAATTGTTTTTAAGAGAGCTACAATATAGTTGATATTTATTTTGTCAAAATACCTTGAGACATAATGAAAAAAATAAGAAATTTTCTAGTTGAGTGTAAATAAGCTATTTTCCATTTAATAAAATGTTATTATAAAATTTGGGATACTAATCAATTATATAAATAGAAAGAAAACCAAAATCAAGATTAATAATAAGGTGAAAGAAGGGTGTCATTTTTCCATCATTATTTGACATATTTATAAATCAATTACAAAATTTGATGAGAAAAAATAGGAAATCCAATTCTTTACAACCTAATTAATGGAAAATGTATTTTAATTTTTATAACATACAAACATTTTATTCATTTTATTAAATTTAATTTGTATATTTCAAAAAATTAAATCCTCTCCTTCATAAATCCAAATTTAAGATATATTTATGTTAATTATATTTTTTTTAAATTTAAAAATAAAACATTCCTAAGCGAAAAAAATTAAATTTATATTAAATTTTAACATAATTATTAGTATACTAGCCAACTCTTTGGAAATGCAATTTATTGGAAGTAAAATGACACCTTAAAAATTTACACAAATAATTAAATTTAATACAAAATATGTACTACAAATTCTATTAACCAATAAATTCCATCTTATTACCAATATAACATTTAAATATATAATAGTTTTATGCTCAACGAAAACATAAATCTATCATGTATGAATGTGTATGTTAGGTTAGAATCTCTGCAAATCTAATTATGATTTGTATGTAATTATTAGTTTTGGCAGCATGCTTTTGTTTAGATCATAGTTAACAACTACAATCTAGTAAGAGAAATATTCTACAATCTAGTAAGAGAAATGCGTAAGTTTTTTTATACTTATTTTAGAGTTAACAGTTATACTTTAAAAAAAATAAAAATAGAATATTATTAAAAATAACATGTTAGCTCAAATTAAATTTCAATTATTTAGAATTACATATAATAATTACATCAATCGATTTCCTTCAAAAATAGATTCTACCCTCATTTTTCTCTTATTAAGATCATGAATGTTGTATGCCATGTGACAATACTGATTGCTGCAAAACGATCAGAAGTGTCTTCCATGCCCGTACTAGTGAGAGAAAAGAAGGGCTTTCTGCAAATTCAGTGCTGCAAGAGAACAAATGTGTCAGGGTTTTGACTTTTGCAAGATGTAGTTGTAAATTGTAATGTAATAACAGATCCATTATATTACAATTATGGCATAAATCTGGGGTTTTGTAATTTTTTTTTTTAAATCCCTAACTTTGAGATGGTTAATACCAGTTGTTTAATTAAGGAACGATTTTTCTTCTATTTTTGACTGGTTTTTATCTGTTTTTGATTATAAATTTTCAAGGAATTTTCAGAACATGTAAAAATATTACTAAATTTTACAAAGTATGGATGCTTGAGGTTTTTATGTCACTTGATTTTAGTTTTGCATTTAGACAGCTTCATGGTTAATATTGCATATTTATGTTGTTAAGAGTTATAATTTCAATTCTAGAAACCTGATTTTATTTTTAAGTTACAGTTTATAGTTGAAACTATTTCGCTGAACTAACTTAGGGCCACCCCCACCCATCGCAAATGACTATAGCAACTGACAGTCACCATGTGAATGTCTGTGACTGTTCGACAGCTAGACATCTCCACTGCATAGGGCGTGTTTGACGTACTGTGTAAGAGTCCATGAGAAAAAATAGGCCATTCACGAGTCATTTCGTTATAGGCAAGAGTCCATGAGAAAAATAGGCCATTCACGAGTCAATTCTTTATAGCCAAGGACGGCCATGCCATTCACGGTTCTGCATTAGTATTACTCTTAGTCTGTTTTCTTCTTCATGGACTTACAATATTAAGTATCTGTGAGTTTTTCTTTTCCCAATAAGTTGCATCCAATTAAAGGAAATTCTTCTAATGTAAATATATTTTTCCCTTTTTCCACAAGCTAAAATTAAAGGATTGAGATCCTTGCTCTCTTCACCATCCCATTCTCTTATTCAAAAATGTACAAAGCAGGTTGAGTTTTGATAAAGCTAGGATTCAAGGATGTGAACCCATCAATATTTTTAGGCCCATTATTTGATTATACATGACCTCCATAATTAATCCCCATAATGTAGTAGTATTTTCTCTGAAATTGGTAATCCAACTCTCACAATTTTAGTTGGGGTTGAACCAAGTATTATTTGGTAGATTTGAAAGGTCAAGGAATAAGTTATAAAAAATAAATAATGTAACTATTAAAAAGGAGATTGTCTCAGTTTCACTCACATTCATTCGGATTTCATTAACATTATTGAATTTTGTCCAATAAATGTATACATTTAAAATATATTTTTTATATTATTTAGGAGATCTATCAAAAAGGACCATGACAATATTTTCTTCCTCTTTAAGCTCAATTATTTATGGTTTATTTTTCTTTCCTTTTCGTCCCATGTTCAAAGGACAAAGGCCTACTTCCTATTGTCTACCATATAAATTTCTTATGTCTTTACTTCACCGTTAGAATTCGTGGATCCACCAACCCAGTCAAATAACACCATCATCACTGATATAAGTCGTGCCCAAAAATATGTTATGCATCTCAATTCCTTTTCCAAACCGGGCTGCCACACTATACAATATTTATTTTCAACAAGAAAAATGCAACTTTCTAATATTCTATTATAGATCAAGAGAATCATGTTACAAAATGTCTCTTGCCAACAATAAGGTGTCAAGAGATACCGCCAACATATAACAACTAGAATTGATCACTATAATGGGAAGATTCCAAGCACTGCTAGCACCGACTACTTCCCAAAATTCTGAAACCTCCAAAAGATGCAAATACTACAAAGCTGAAACATACATATCTACATTCTAAATCCCGAAAATGACATCTTGCAAGTGGGAAGTCAAAATTGGCTCTTTTTATGAATCAAAATAAACTGTAGCGCATAAGTAGATTTATTTTTCTAGGAGCACCTACCTCTAGAGACATCACAGTGTGTACAAGCCTTGTTTTACCAAGCATCTACTTGATTGACAATTCTTGTCAATTGGATAAGAATTTTTAATTTCCATGAAGTCTTCTTTCTCTCTTCTCTAAAGGATTCATTTACCATTCCTCAAGTATAAGGTGTTCTTAAGTTTTTAATGGTTATACCAAATCTAATAACATTTAGCATCATAACAACATTAGCATAAGAAAAAGGATCACTGAAAGATAAACAAGAACAACCACACAAAAGAACACCAATATTTATCTTGGGAAACCCTCATGGGGAAGAAAACATGGCAAAAATTCCTCTATATAGATGTATCAAAAGCACAAGAAAATACCCCAAACAAGTGCTCCGTCTCCCAGCATACATATATATATATATATATATCTTTGTCCCATGCGCTATACACAAGTGAGCATGTGTTCAAATGAGGAACAAAACTCCTTTGTTTATACTCTTTCTGTCACTTGAATTTTAACCTAACAAGTCAACCCCACTTAACTGACTACGATGAATTCACCTAGAAAGACTCAAAACAATATTATATTATATTCATTAGGGTACTATTGACCCAACTTACAATGGAGGCTTTACCTCATGACTCTATGATGACCAAATACAATAGTAACATCCCGACGGAGGAATAATACATCTTGTTGGGGCACATTAGTAAAATACATTTAGAATATCCTTTGAAGTTACAATATTTCAACACTCCCTCTTAACGAGAAGGGTATTCTACTGACAACATCATCATCAACTATAGGATTAACGAGAGAGAGAGCATCTACAACATCATCAAGGTGATACATCTATACGTCATACAAAGTTTTCAACAATCATCAATAACTCAAACAATTGCTGGAACATCATCTTCTACAACACTGAGTCTTTATATTTGATCTTTTGTAACACTCGATCACTCGATCCTTTGTAGCAGCACTTCGATCTTCTCGATCCTTTGCAGCAACACTTCGATCTTCTTGATCCTTTGCAGCAACACTTCAATATTCTCTATCATTTACAGCAGTGCTTCGATCTTCTTGATCCTTTTCCGCAATACTACCTGCAATACACATGATATCTTTGTGGGATGATCAATCCCTATCACTTTATGACATAGTTCCAAGGATGATGTAATCCTCATCAGTTTACTCCCCCTTAACGAGGAGGGTCCATAGTATCGACCAGATGGATCGTCCGCAAATGAATGCAGGACCATATCATCTACAACTGAATGTAGATATCGTCTGCAAATGAATGCGTGACCTATCATCTATAAAGACTCATCGTAGACCATCCCTAGCTTTTTAAATCTAGGAGCACTCTCAAGCAAGTGTTATACTTCGACATCTACATATGAATGTAGGAATACTCTCCATGAGAGAGTATCGTCTGCAACCGTAGATCTCATTTGCATGTGAATGCAAGACCTATAAGCTGTAAGGACTCATCGTAGAGCATCCTCAGCTTCAAATCTAGGACCAATCCCAAGCGAGTGTTATTCTACGACATCTACAAGTGAATGTAGGAACACTCTCCATTCGAGAGTATCATCTGCAACTGCAGATCTCGTCCGCATGTGAATGCAGGACCTGTCATCCATAAGGACTCATCACAGAGCATCCTCAACTTCAAATGTAGGTCCACTCCCAAGTGAGTGTTATTCTAGGACATCTACAAGTGAATATAGGCACACTATGCGTGTGAGAGTATCGTCTACAACTGCAAATATCGTCTACGCATGAATGCAGGACCTGTCTTCCATAAGTACTCATCGTAGAGAATCCTTAGATTTAAATCTAGGACCAATCTCAAGCGAGTATTATTCTACAATGTATACAAATGAATGTACGGTACACTCTCCATGTGAGAGTATCGTCTGTAGGAACATCCTTAGCTAGTAATGAAAACTCTCAAGAGCAAAGTGTTATTGTCTGCAAGATGATCCTCAAAAGAGGATACTATCATCCATAAGTGAATGTCGGACCTCGTCAGCATCTTCAGGCGCACTAGGCCTCTTTCATACTGGAACATTACTACCATCCCATCATCAATGACAACCTCATCATCACTCCCCCTTTCCAAGGAGGGTCCATGTCATCAACCTACTCCTCCTTTGTCTGAGGAGGGTTCGTAGCTTCAACTTGTTCTTCCTTTTTGAGGAGAGTTTATATCTTTGACTTGTTCCTCCTTTTTGAAGAGAGTCCATATCTTCGACCAGTTTCTCTTTTTTGAGAAGGGTCCATATCTTCGACTTGTTTCTTCTTTCTAAGAGGGGTCCATATCTTTGACATGTTTCTCCTTTTCGACAAGGGCCCATATCATCATCATTCCTCCTTGTGAGGAAGGATATATATCATCAACATCACTGTTCCTATTTACGAGGGAAGTCTTCAGGATCAACATCACTGTTCCTCTTTGCCAGGAACGTCTTCAGTATCAACATCAATGTTCCTCCTTACGAGGAAAGTATTTTTGAACTACACCAAGCTTGTCACAGAAGCTTGGTCAACATGTCAACAACTTCATCGGTACTCATATACTGGAGTTGTATGGCTCCCTTCAGTACCATATCCCTTATGTAAAAATATCAGATTTCTATGTGCTTTGATTTATCATGGAACATAAGATTCTTTGACATCTTTATACAACTCTGGTTGTCACATAGAATCACTGTGGTATCCAAAACCATATCAGATAGACCTGTCATCAATTTCTAAAGACATATAGCTTCTCAAATAGTGAAGAAAGTTGTTATGTACTCTACTTCAGCCGTGCTGAGAGTAGCACTGGACTATTTCTTACTCAGCCATGAGATCATGGCAGATCTCAAATAGTAACATCCACCTGAGGTTCCCTTTCTGTCTACAACACTTCCTTCCCAATATGAATCCGTATATCCATACAATATGTTGTCATGATATCTATCATAGTATATTCCAAAGTATATCATACCCTTTAGGTACCTCATCACATGATTTGCAGCTATGAGGTGAACCAGTCTAGGTTTAACTAGATACTGACTCGAGGTGTTCACAACGAATCATATATCTGGCCTAGTATTCGTGAGATACATCAACGACCCAATAATCTATCTGTACTGAGTCGCATCCAATAACTCTAATGATTCATTGAATAACATCTTCAGGTTGGTATCCATGGGTGTGGCCATGGCTTTACAATCCAACATATCAAATCTTGTAAATATTTCCACAACATACTTTGTGAAGCCACATTGCTTCACTATAGGCTGAATATGTTGTAATGTACTCAACCTCTTCATGATATCATACCCAATCTCAAACATCCCAAGGTGCTATTTTTGTCCTTAGCACTTCCTCTTTTCATCTACAATGAGTTCATCCTATTAGGTCATCGACATATCCCAGTCTTCCACACTCAACCTTGAAGGTTGGAACCCATTTTAATCTTGGTAAAGCCTTAGTTCATCAGGAAGCTGTCATACCATTTCAAACTCGGAGATGTTCTACAATCACTTCCCCTGAAGCAGAGCATCATCCTCCCTCTGCATTTTGTACTCTATGTATCGAAACATTCTATACTAGAGTGGTAGGTAGCATCCTCTGCTACTGATATTCTTATGTATCCATATCAGGTTACTAGATACCAAGATCATTGAACTTTGTTGAATAGTTCCTCTTGCACCCATTTATGAGCTTGTTTTCTTCTATAGGTTTCCATCTTCAACCTTGTAGTGAATGTTAAGACATTCATCACTCTAGTTTATCTTCAATATCCTTATGTAACTGGATGTGTTGAGCTCGTACAAATTCTTTTCTGCACATGTGGTTCTTTGCTCAATATATACTTTTGCTTCACTAGATAAGTGTTATTGGTCAATGGAGTATGTCGTGCCATAATCTACTCCCTCTTTTTGAGACAAACCACAAACCTTGATTTGTATACTTTATCTTGTAGATCCACATGGAAGACACTACGAAATTCCCTTCAGGTCTCGAAACCATATCCTTGACATCATTCCCCATGATCAATTGGTACTCTTTGACCATAGCTTCTTCCATAGCTGGAAGGGTCTACATCAATGATGTCACTCAATTGTGCCACATAACTAGAGTGTATCTAAGGCCTCTTACTTCAGTTGGAAGTCTCGTCTTAATTTTTTTTTCATCTTGATTTATCGCTCATGCCAGGGTGGTCTTCATCTCTCAAGGTGGATCTACGACTCTCTTATATTCTTTTGAATCTCTTTCTTTCGTCACGGTGTCTCTAACCCTAGGAGCTTTAGGTTTGTATTTATGTATGTTTATTGGAGTTAATATTGAACTATCATCACTTGTTCTTCAGAACAAGTCTTATATTCCATTTCTTGTAGGCGATCGTACATGACCTTTCCTACAAGTCACGTACACAATTTGCATGGTTAGAAACATTTCATAAGACATATACATAATGAAAAATTCTTATGCATAATGATACAATCATGCAGCTATTTTATCCAATACAACATTCATCCATATCCCGTATACACATGTAAACTTTCTAGATGACTTCCATCTCTACCATAACATCATTGAGATTGTGCACGAATCCCAATATGTCAGCAAAGAGGTTTCATTGTAGATAAGTAGCAATAGAGTGTTGTATAGCACCATGGGCTACTTACCCATAACATGCATATTAATAGTATATTGTCATTAATGAAACCATTCTATTATGCATAATACATTTATTTGAACACAACTTAATAATGATAATTCAAATACTTATCTTTTATTTGTTTGGTGGAATCCTTCTTGATCCTTATGTCCTAGATCCTTCTACTAATTCTGGGAACCATTAGAATTCACATTCCTCATCACTTGAGGAATTTTCAGCGGTGTGAGCATGATGTATTTATTTGACTTCTTCAAGTTGTCCTTTGATTTGAGAAACCCTTGTAAAGTGCAACTGCATGGTCTCTGAGTTTTGTATCTTCACAAATTTCTTCAGTTGATTCCTCAATGCTATCTTTTTGTTGACATTCTTTCCTTTGTACAGGCTGGGCATTGTACCAAACATATCCTTGGGAGTCTACAAGGATGTTACATGTGAGATCCAATGGAGGTGGAAATAAGCCTCTTGAATTTAACTAAATATTTCTTGTTCTTTTTCTTTATCTCCCTCTGGATCTGCATCTTCTTCTTTGACATAGTTCCAGGTCATGCTTCTTCAGGTTTGAGAAACACTCTATAATTCCATGCTTAGAGGTTCTCGGTTTCTTCAAGCTTGTTCTAAAGCTTGGTAATTTTTGTCATCATGATAAAAATTAGAACCTAAAATGGAAATAGAGAGGATAGAACTTACCAATGAGATTGCTTCAATTTGATGCTAGCTTGAAATCTTTTCTGGAATAATGCTTCTGGTGGACCTAGGGTTTGACGGAGAAAACCTAATTTTTCAACATAGATATTTTTTAGATGTGATTGGATATAAATATGTGCCTCCTCAGGGAAATCTGATTAACACACTCATTTTCCCAAAACTGTGAACAAAACTGCAAAATATCTGATGCCCTAGTTTTCTTCAATTTTTTCTGCATACTTTCTTGATCTTGTTTTTGATGTATCTACAAAATTATTTCTCCTATGGGTATGAAACTTTGTAATGATGTATCCTAGTCTATATTCTTTCCAAACCCACAGGTTATAGCATAATTTGTTTCACTAAGTAGGTCTTATGTGAAGTTTCCCAAGGTGAATTATTTCAGGATTGTTCATGATAACGAACTTGTACGGACTTCCATGTGTCATTGTTTCACCTTCGGGGTCTAAAAATTTTACCAAATAAACTAAATTCCGTTCCCTATCTATAAAATCTTGCGAAATTTCATTTGGAACTTCCTAGCGCGAGATATAGAAATTATCCCTAGGTCACCTGTTTAAGGATGAATTCTGGGAGGGGCTAGAACCTTGAGTTGCAGGAATCATATATCCTATATGATAGAGAATATGATGATAAAAAATTTACATAGGGAACATAAATATTTCATCTTTGACATTTCAAAGTTTCGACTCTTGATACTTCTCCAATATCTCGTTATAGCGAAAGTACCAACATGACTAGTTTTTATCTTCTAGGGTTTTCAAGCCTAAAACCCTAATCTTCAGTAGCTGCAACTGTAGTATTGTTTCAGCTGCAAAAATAATTCTTTCATGGTATATCTGATACCATGTTAAGTTTTTAATGGTTATACCACATCTAATAACATTTAGCATCATAACAACATAACCATAAGCAAAAGGATCATTGAAAGATAAACACGCACAACCACACAACAGAACATTGAGATTTATTGTGGGAAACCCTCATGGGGAAGAAAACGTAGCAAAAATGACTCTATATAGATGTATCAAAAGTACAATACAAGACCCCAAAAATGTTCTCCTTCTCCCAGCATATATATCTCTCTTTATCTCCCATCCGCTATATACAAGTGAGTGTGTGTTCAAATGAGGAACACAACTCCTTTATTTGTACTCTTTCTGTCACTTGAATTTAACCTGACAATTTGGCCCCACTTAACTGACTGGCCTGACTTCACCTAGGAAAAATCAAAACAATATTATATTATATTCATTAGGGTACTATGGACCCGACTTGCAATGAAGGATTTACCTCATGACTCTATGATGACCAAATACAATAATAACATCCCGGTGGAGGAATAATACATCTCCCTTAGGGTACATCAGTAAAATACATTTAGAATATCCTTTGAAGTTACAATATTTCAACATGCGCAAGGGTAGTGGGATAAATCTAGTTCTAAGATCATTTTGTGAGAGAATACAAATCTAATAAAGTGAATTGGCTTTAATAGTTGAAGTGGTTGATTGTTGATGTTGATAAATTAGTTCTCTCTTTTTAGCATGTATGAACTCCTGCGATTGAATTGAAATTCAATAGCATACCTACCTTTTTGTATTGCAAGGAGTATTATACTACTCGTTTGTATGATTTCTCTATTTAAATTCGACAACCCTATGCCACATTCTCTATAAACTTGTAAATACAAAATAGTTCTTGCTCAATCTGTCCTAGCATGTTCCTTATGTTGGGTGATAGGTTTCTTTTGAGTCTTGCTTGTATACTTCAAAATTTAAATGATGAAATATCTTTGTATATGTGGAGTGTAGAACAAAAAGAGAATTCAAAAAAACAAACATATATTACTTTGTTATATTCGTAATCTTGTGAAGATGATCTTATATTAATTGGAACTCTCTATAGAATTGGAGATATGCTGGTCATAGCTGCTGGAAAGACAATAGAGTGGGGAAATGTGCCTTGTAAATACTTAGTGAAGTCAATGTTGAAGAAACACCACTTCAAGAGAGGTTGAACTATCTTGCAGTGACTCTAACATTGGGAAAATTGGCATGTCTGTTGCCATTTAGTATTTCTTAGTTCTTATTATTTTCATTTAATTTTTTTTCTAAGGAAGGGACTTTGTTGTTCGCAACCCCTGTCTAAATTGTTTCGGAAATTTCATTTTCTTCAGAATTGTTGAAAATAAAATATATAGGAAGTAAGCATAGTTTTAGGTTGTTTTATGGTTTTTAAGCAAGTAAAATTTCAAGTTGTTTTAGGTGTTTGTTTTATGAATTTAAAGGATTTAGTGCTTACATAATTCTAATTTTGTTATGTCTTTGAAACTTTAACATTTAATAAACATCAAAACTTTTTCTACTTAAAAAAAAAACATGATCCTTGTTGTATATTTTATCCAATCACTTTAAAAGAAATTCATTATCAATCTAGTTTTTGACACATAATATTGATTTATCATGATATTAATTTATTGAAACTTTACTCAAATATTAAAATCTACAGAAAGAAAATAGGATTTCATTTTTTATGATTTTTCGAATTTTCGAATGGCTTTAAAAATTGCAAGAACTTTTAAGTTTTATGATTTTTCAAAGTTTCAGATGGCTTTAAAAATCCTAAAAACTTTTAAAAATTAAGTGTATAAAAGTTGTCTTTGAAATTTTGACCTATGAAGCTATGATAAATTTCAAATTTATGGTATCAAATTTTGTCGCAAATCATCATGATACTTTTTGTCATCAGAAAAAAGACCTTTTCCTACTATTATATTAATCAAATAAAACATTTGTACATAGCCATATCATTATTTCCTACTTCATCCTTCCTACAAGATACTTCTCTATGGATAATGACTTCCCCTAATCATACTCTTTACATATAATCCAGAGCTTTCCACAAAAGAAAACAAAAAAAGTTAGCAAAATAAGTTTGAGAAGTCTGAACTTCAAAAATTTCAGGGAAACAATTAACCAAATCTAGTAGATCAATCTCTCCTTCATGAATCAAAATCCCCTCCATAAATTATTGATACAGTAAAGAGCTTGCCTTAATATTAATAGCCTTTTTAGAGAGGCTATCAGCCCTCGCATTGAAGGATTTGGAGACATGTCTGAAAGAGATCTGAATGAAGAAACTTTTTAAAATATGCACTCTCTGGCACCATTGCTTGATCATAAACACCTAAAGATTGTATTTATCATTCATCCATTCAATTAACACTTTGGAGTCACCAAAGATACTGATATCTGATATTCCAATTAGGGCAATAATCTGTAATAAACCCAATAAACTCAACAATTCAACTTTAGTGTTAGTTCCCTTTCCTCCACCCAAGCTTAAAGAAAAATAATGATCCTTATTTATACTAAGCACCATACCACAACCACATGAGAAGTTTGAAGAAGCACCATCGAATAAACCTCCGGCACAAAAAAAGTGATACCTTGAAGATATATCCTTTTAGTTTTATGTGATAGATTGATGTCCATATATTCTTTAAAAAGTTTAAATCCTTTAATCCCACAAATCTCTGCATTGGGTTGGATATTTTGAAAAATAGCCTTGTTCCTCATTATCCAAAGGGACCATGGAATAAAAATAGGAAGAAGAATGAAAGGATCATATTTATGGAATTAATCAGAGAAAGATTCTTCCAAATTCTCAACACCCCACTCAAAACTGATACCCAACAGATCTTTAACTACTGACCAAACTTTCCTGCAGAAAAAACATTTTACAAAGATATGTAAAACAATTTCATTCTTCTATTTGCATAAAGAGAAATAGCTTGGGCCTTTCCATCCCCTCCTCATGATATTTTTCCAAGTTAAGAGATTATTTTTGAGTGCTAACAACCAAAAGATTTCATTTTTTTGGGCACATTCCGTTCCCACAAATTTTTATACCACCACCTGTTATCCTCCTTATTCCATTTTTTTCTATGAAGTCATAGGCGAATTTAGAAGTGATAATCCCATTATTTGTTTTTTGTCCAAGCCAATTTATCTTCTTCAAATTTAGTCTAACCCCTTCCTCCTTTAGGACATAAATATAAGTATCCCAATGCAAAGCCTATTCACCAATAAGACCCACATATCTAGCATTGAGCAAATATCCACCCTTCAAATCGACCATTTAGGTCTCTTTATCTGATCTAGAGTTTTCAATCCAGTCAACTCTAGATGATCAATAACTTCTTGTGGAAAATAAAAAATATATTTATCACCAACAAAAGGGTCCACCCCAATAATAACAATTTTCCCATTTCCAATATCCCAACTGATCCCCTTTTTTAGCCAATGGAACACCTTAAAAAAACTATTCCAAATTATTGAGGCTAAATTTAAATCAAATTCTGTCAATTTGAACCAACTGTTAATAGATCTTTTCTTCAAATATTTAGTTCTCGTCACCTTACTCCATAGGCCTTTATAAAAAAGACATCTCCATAATCCTTTTGAACAAAGAACTATGTTAAATCATGTCATATTTTTTTATGTCCCATCTACCCATGTATTTTGGAATAACAAGTTGTTCCCAAGAGGCCAAATGAAAATTCCTTTCATTTCCTGTCCTTGACCACAATATTTTTGTTGTTGTTGCTCTCATAGTGTTTATAATTGATTTTGGAAGCATGACCAAGGAACACCAATAGACTGGAATACTTTGCAGAGTAGCCTTGATTAAGGTAAGTCTTCCACCCATTGAAATAAATATATATGAACAATTTGATATTATTTTCTCTATCATATTTGTCAACCAAAACCAATCTTTCACACAATATTTATTAGGTTTTAAAATAAACCCAAATATCTGAAGCCATCCTCCATCTATTCAAACTTAAACTGAAAAAGTTTATTCAGTTCTGTTATAATCTCTCACTGAATATTATAGGTATATATGCAAGATTTTTCAGCACTGAATTCCATACCTATAGCATTGCAGAAAAGATCCAATATAGTATTCAAATCCTCCCAGTCTTTAATGTTATCCAACCCTCAAAAAGTTACATCGTCTACGAAAAGCAAATGAGTAATTTTTACATATGCTGAAAAATTTATACCTGATAAAATAACGTCTTTACAGGTTTTTGAAACCATTCTTCTTAACCCTTCAATCATTAGTAAAAATAACAAAGGTGACAAAGGACATCCCTACCTTAGACCTCTTGAGCTTTTGAAGAAAGTGGTTAGGGATCCATTTATCAAGACCACAAAATTTTCAGTTGAAACACATGCCATGATCCACATGATCACTTTCTTAGAAAAGCTAATCTGAAATAGAACCAGTCTTAAGAAGTCCCAATTTACCTTATCGTAATCCTTCACCAAATCAATTTTCATCACAATAGAGCTAAGGTTTTTTGTTTTGACCAAATGTAAACATTCATGTGTATCCCCAATAGCATCTAGATTCTTCCTGTTGGATAAGAAACCGAATTTGTCTTTTGAAACAACCTCTAATAGCTTCGGTTTAAGTCTGTCAGCTATAACTTTAGTCACCATCTTATAAACCAGGTTACAAAGTGAAATATGCCTGAATTCTGAAAAAGTCTCTAAATTATCCTTTTTGGGAATAAGGGTTATGAAAGTAGAATTTAGAGACGATGTCCTAAAACACTCCTTCCTAGATAACTCGTCAACTTCCAACAAATCCTTACCCATGATGTCAAAAAAATCCAAGAACAGCGCAACCGTCCAACCATCTAGAACGAGATTTTGTCTTTGGAAAATATAGATAACACCTTCTATATTTCACCAAGAGAAATTTATTTTCCAACCTAAAGTCCTTCTTCCATGGAGAAAAAAGAAGGAAAATGTTCTAGGACTTTCATTTGGTTACCTATAAGATCCTTTCTCTGATATTGAAAAAAGGTTTCAAAATGCATTTCAACAAATGTTTTGATATTGCCTTGAGAATTTATCCTATGCCCATCTTCTTTCTTAATTTACCAGATTGTATTTTGATTCCTGCAGTAAGAAGAAAATCTATGGAAAAAATGAGTATTATTATCACCAGCCTCAATCCATAATTATCTACTTTTGAGTATCATTTCTCTTCTTCTTTCTTTAGAATAACTTCATTTTTGCTTGTCAGCTCCATCATTTTGACTTTTTCTTCTACAGAGAAAGAACCTGTCAAGATATCCAAAATAAGCTCTGTAATTTCACTTTCAATTAATTGTAAAGTGGAATTTTCTTCAACATATTTCCTTTTTATCCAAGAAGCAACTTGTTTTTTAAGTAACTTCAATTTATAAACTAATAGATCCATCAAATTCAAACTATCTGGGAAATGAACTGTTAATGATAAATCTCTAATCATCTGACAAAATACCTCATTTTTAAACCATGAGTGGTCAAACTTAAACGGTCGATTTAAGTCTAAAGGTTATGCATCAAATTGTAAGGCAATTGGGAAATGATTAGATAAATTGGTATGTAATACCCAAGATCTATATCTCGAACAGTATTCCACCAAGGATTCCTTCATGAGAAAATGATCAAGTTTTTACTCACTCCTTCAGCTTCCTTCTTACTGTTTTTCCAGGTAGGAGGTGTTTTTGACGGAACAATATCCACTAACTGATGTTTTTTCAAACAGATCTACAAATTGTTAGTGAAAGGATCAATGGGAGAATCCGTGCCCTAGTTTTCAAAATAATCTAAGGTCAAATTTAAGTCCCCAACAATTACCAAGTTCTCTAGGCTCAACAAACCACTATTGTCGACCTTATCCCAAAAAAACCCTCTGATCCTTGTATGGAGCATAAATGTTCATAAAATGTACAATCTTCTCAATCCCTTGCACTTTACTTTCCAACAGGATACCAACATAGGTCTTGAAGGGATTAAAATTACAGATTCTTGGGTTCCAAGCCGCCACCAAGCCTCTAGATAAACCCTCAACATCCACTGTACATACTTCCCATTCTTTTAAGATTCTTAGACTTACCTCACAATATTTTGAACTCAAATTCATTGAATCATGGAAGAAATAAATGTCCACTTTGTTACTATCAATGCAAATTTTGAGAGCTCAAAATTTAGGACCACCCCCTAGTCCCCTAACATTTAAAGAAATACAAATAATTTTGAAACCTCCAAGATGGGCTTCTGCACTCTAAGTGCCCCATTGTTTCTAGTTAAAATGTCGAATCCTTCCTCTGCTAGACAAATTCTATTAGATACCTATATGTATCCTGCTTCCAGAAGTAGTTCCTTATCTTCTTCATCCAATTTCTTCTCTCTTGAATCGTTATTCCTATTCTTCTTTCTAATTGTCACATTTTGAAACTCAATTGAAATATGGGAATCCTATCTGAAGACTCAATAGGTCTATTATATTATATGGTAAGGGGAGTGTTTACTATTTCTCTGACCAGGGAACAGCCCCCAGGAGTCTCTATTCCATTAACACTAAAAACCTTCAAATGAACTACATTCTTCGGTTCCTTTGTCCTAGGGGTAACAGGAATGACATTAGGGTTTTGGAAATCACTAGAAGGGTTACTAATAATTCCAGAGGCTTCCAAACCTAAAGACTCCCAAATCCCAAAATAAATAATATCTAAGTATTTACCTAAAACCTTTGAAGGAGGAACCCTTTCCAAGTTTTCACCAAAATATTGAAGAATCGGCACATAACTAGTTCTACGAGAATAGTCCCTTTCAACCGAATTTATATATAATAATTCTTTAGAGGAAATATCTTCATAGGGTACAAATGAAATGCACAAAGACACACCTTCTGACAAGTAGTCTTCTTCCTTCAAATTTTGTTCCTGAACCGGATCCAGAGATGTATCAGATAGTCTGTTTACCTCTAGAAGCTTGTCGCAATCGTAATTCCTCAACAAAGTTGGGAAATCTCTCTTCAGGTTCCCTATATTGCGACAAATTAGGCACCAAAAGGGTAAACCCCTGTAATTCAGACGTTGTTTGAATGAGATATCCCCCATTTGAAATTTATGGACTCCACAATCCCTTCCAATATATCAAATTCCACCATTACTCAAGCCATTCTTTTGTCACCCGACCTCATAGAAACTTTGCTTACTGCAATGTACTTCCCCATATGATTAGCCAATCTTATCAAGATTTCTTCTGACCAAAATTGTATCAGTAGCCCCGACAAGAGTAACCACAAGTGTCTTTCGTACACATTTTGAATTATAGGGTTAAAAATTTGACGTCCAATTCCATAAAACCAAGGAACCGTCTCTAATTACCCAATAATCCTTCAAAATTTTATGTGCATGCTATTTAGACAAAAATACAAAACATACCCATCCACGAGGTAACCAGAGGACTTATGGAGCATAATCAAGTAATGGTTTCCATTTATCACTTATCCGGTGAATCATTTCCAGCCGATTCATTCTAATATGCTCCAATATTCCTACAAGAGACCTATCAGCTAATCCTTCATCCTTTTGCATTGTAATATCACGACTAACTGAGAAACCCTCAACATCTCTTTTGAATTTAACTACTTTCAGTTTTCACTTAGATCTCGCTATTTCACCCATGTAGGGTTTATAAAGAGAGCCCACTACTTTCCCGTTCTCTAAGTGCTCACTATCAATAGAAGAACCTAACCCCAATCATTCCCCTATAGATCATCCAAGCATGCTAGCACATTAGAATTTCGGGCATAGTTTTTGTAACAGTTATCTCATGAAGAGTGACCTTTCTTCTTCTCTCCTTTCTCAAAATTATAGGAATATATAGGTAGCACCGAGGCCAGATGGTTTGTGTTTATTGCAACCTTCCGATCGAGAACCCCTAGCTCTAGAATGAGCAAATTGAGTAAATATTTTTCCAAAAACCACACTTTGTCTAGCTTTCGATGTACCTATTACATTAAGACCTAGATCAAATGCAAACAAATCTTTTTGTATCAAACAACTGTCAGTACCCTCCATGTGGAAAATTTTCGCCTGCCAGTTGTCATCAGTCGTACGCAGGAGCAGATCTTCATTGATAGATGGAGGTAGGGTAGATCTAAACCCTAGTTCTACAGGGTAGGGTTTAAATACATGCTTCTTCTTATTCTTAGACATAATTTTAAGAATTCCAAAAAAACCCTCTAAATCAAGATCTAAAGTGGACACAATCCAACAACAAACTCAAAAAAAAACAAGCATTAATTTGCTGCAACTGTATCCTGACCTCCAACTTCCAATTTTTTTTAAATTTTGGTTGGTACTAGGTCCATTTGCCTTAACTCCAAGACAAAAATTGATAAAGTTTTTTAGAATCCCAATCTGCTTTCAGAATCTAAAATTTAAGGGGCCCGAAACCTTAACATGTAAGGAGGTTTAGGGTTTAGGGTTTCAAGTGGAGTGGTTTTCCTTATTACCCATTGACCATTTCAAACATCATGATACTTATTATATACTTTATCCCATCTCTTTACAATATTTTTTTCATTATCATTCTTCATATTTTATGTTTTTCTCATATAATCTTATTAATTTATTGGAACTTGACCTTTATAATTTGCATAATAAAACTTGTATATAAAAGTTTTGGATAAACCCAAATAGATTTCTCTCAAACTCAATGGATCAATAAAAACATTACTATTGAAATTTATCCAAATTTGATTTCCATTCTATTTTGAATATCCTTTTAAAATAGATAACTACTCTTATCTTTCTTATTGAACCAGGTCCCTTTTAAACTAGATAAATACTCTTATCTTTCTTATTGACCAAGATCTAGTTAAAGTTAACAAAACTTAACAAAAGGATGATTATGTTTTGTCAAAACTTGTCCAATTTTCTTTAAAATTTATGTTTTTCATGGAATTGATATCCACCATACTTGCACAAGGATTAAGCATGATGATGAATATAATATGTTATGTTCCCAAGGAGTAAGGGATTTAGTAGTCGAATCCACTTATATCAAAATTAATAGTTGTATCAAAATTTACAACATCAACATCCAATAGCTCTAAGTGTTCATAAGTAGGGCCACAAGGATCATTTCACTAAAGGAGCATTATAATGTGTTGTTGCTAAGGTAGGGGGACATGGAATGTTAGGAAAGCAAGGCATCTTGAAGGATATTCAAGTAAGATACTATGGGCCCACATGACACTTGAATAAATAACACGTTTGATTCCATTTGTAGCAACTTTCCCCTAAATATGGTCATGGATGACTAGGATTCATTCTCTTAGTCCCTCAAATTGAAACTCTAGTTCCTAATTTCTAGAGAAAGTTAGTCCCTCACTCGATTGTTGGCCAAATTATTTTTAACTGTGATGTTCCTTAACCCTTAAAATTACAACACAACTAGGTATACAAAGATTATAATGTAGAAAAATAGAGATTACATTGCAGAATATCACTATATGAACACAATTGAAATGATAAGATTCAAAATAGACTCTTGTATTATGATAATCCAATAGGAAGAAATATTCACTCGTATTTTGAGGTGGGGCCATGGAATTTCACTTGAGAAAAGATATGAATACAAGTATAATTGATAAGACAATCCATATTCTCCTAACACTTTACATATTCTTTCAATAACCAAAACTATAACTATATATGGTCCCATAATTAATGATTACCAATAACCTAGTGGGCCTTGAGAGAAACATCCCGCAATAAATAATGAAAATGCATGATATAACATAAATAGAAAAACACAGAAGGAATTTATTTATCGTAGGAAATTTTGAGGGGAAAACTCCTTTGACCAATCTCAATACAAATAACTTATTGATTCCTTCATTGGCCTCAACACGTACTTATATACTAAGTCTAATATAAAGAACTATTACTCCCCATGAATGTGGGATAATACAATATACTCATGGGACGACTTACAAAGCATATGTGTCCAACAATAATATACTAACAAATTAAGGAGAATGTTTGACATGGGTTCCTAACATCCCCTCCCTCTTAGAAAAGATTTTCCCTCAAATCTTTAGATGTGGAAATTGTTGCCGAATCTGAAGGAGTGGTTCCCATGTAGCATCCTCTGGTTGCATGTCGTGCCACTGAATTAATACCTCTATGATGGATTGAGAGTGAAGTTGATGAGCGCACCTATTGAGGATGGCATATGGATAAAAAATTATGGATCCTTCATTATCCATTTTTGGTAAAACAGTTTGTGCTATGATGTTTGTGCCAATAACTTTCTTAAGACAAGAGACATGAAATACTCAAGGTGAACACGAGAAGGAGGAATTTCCAATTTATAAGAAACATACCCAATATTATGAAGAACCTTATATGGATCATAGAACTTTGGAGCCAACTTATGATGCCCTTTGAGTTTGAGGGAGGATTTCTTGTAAGGATGTGGATGAAGAAAAACCATACCACTGACTTTAAAAGTGCGCTTAGAACAATGCTAATCAACTTGTTGTTTCATTTGGTTTCTTTCCATGTGAATATTGTCCTACAAAATGTGAAGAATTTGATCTCAATTCCTAAGACTAGTGTCAACTTCTTGAACTGGAGAACTGATAGGGGTGTATGGAAGGAGCGCTAGCGGTGCCTGACCATATATTGCTTCATATGGAGTCATTTTAGATGCAATGTGGTAGGAGGTATTGTACTACCATTCAACAAGAGGGAGTCACTTTTTCCACTGATGTTGTTGTTCAAAGGTGAATCAACGAAGATAATTTTCCAAACATTTGTTGATAACTTCAGTCTGACCATATGTTTGTGGGTGATACCCTGAACTCATCTTCAGATTGGTGCTAATGTGGTGAAATAGTTCTATCCAAAATTGACTTGTGAAAGTTGCATCATGATATGAGACAATGGAAGAATGGATTCCATGAAGATGGAAGATATGGTACATGAAAATTTGTGTGACTTAGGAGGTGTTATATGGATGGATGACTGCACAAAAATGACTATATTTGGAGAGTAAATCAGCCACAACCAAAACCATTGTCTTCCCTCTAGATTTAGGGAGCCCTTTAATGAAATCCATCGAAATATCTGTCCAAACCCGTGTAGGGATGGGAAAGGGTTCGAGCAATCCTAGAAGGACTGTCGTTTCACCCTTTTGGAATTGGCAGGTATCACATTTATCTACCATATGTTGAATTTACCTTTTCATTCCCTTCCAAAATAAGTTACGTCCTTCCCTCTCATACATTTTGAGGAACCCAGAGTTCCCTGCTAATGGAGAAGCATGAAGTTCATAGAACACAACATGTTGACGATCTGTGCTCTAGGGAAGTACCAGATGACCCTTGTATCTTAGAGAAGCACCATCCCAAGAGTAATACTATACATGAAAAGGGTTGTTTTCCAACCATTGGATGATTTTAGATAATGAAGAGTCATTGACATAGCTGTGCCAAACAAATTGCAACCAATTTGGAATAGGCATAGAAAGAGAATCTGCAACAAGATTGTCCTTACCCTTTTTGTAAGTGATCTTATGGTCATAACCCATGAGTTTTATAACCCATTTTTGTTGTGCTAGGGATGAGACCTATTGATCTAGGAAATATTTCAAACTCTGATGACTAGTCTTAATGCAGAAATGATTTCCTAATAGGTATGACTGCCACTTTTGTATTGCATGCAAAATATCCATCAATTCCTTTTGATATGTAGAGGTGGATAAATTCTTACCAAAAAGGTATTTTTTGGTGAACGGAATGGGATGTTCATCTTGAAGGATAAAAAAACCAAGTCCATTGTCGCAAGCATCATTATCAATAGTGAAGGGCTTGGGAAAATCGGGCATAGTTAGAACAGGTGTGGTACACATATCTTGTTTCAGTTTTTCAAATGTACACTAAGAAGCATGTTTCCATGTAAAATAATCTTTGTCCAATAGAGTTGTTAATGGAGCTGTAATATTCTCGTAATGCTTAACAAACTTATGGTAGTAGCTAGTCAGTCCCAAAAAACCATGAAGGCTCTTAAGTGTTTGAGGATGTGGACAGTTTTTCATGGCATATATTTTGGAAGGATCCATGCAAACCCCTTGTGCTGAAACAATATACCGGAGATACTCTACTTCCTCCTTCCCCAAAACACATTTATACTATTTGGAACAGAGATGACAATCACAGAAAAGTTGCAGTACAAGATCCAGGTGTTGGATATGCTCATCCCATGTTTTACTATAGATGAGGATATCATCAAGGAATACCATAATGAAGTTCCACAAGTAGGGCTGGACTATTTTATTCATCAATTATTGGAATGTGGAAGGAGAATTAGTGAGTGCAAATTCATGACCAAAAAGTCATAGTGGCCATCATGTGTGCAGAAATCCATTTTAGGGATATCATCCTCATGAACCCAAATTTGGTGATACCTTGACCAAAGATCCAACTTGGAGAAAAAAATAGAACCATGAATCTCATCAAGAAGCTCATCAACAACAGGAATTGGAACTTATCCTTGATTGTGATGTGATTAAGTGCTCTAAATTCAATGCATAGGTGCCATGACCCATCTTTTTTTCGGACAATAAGAACTGGTGAAGAGAAGGAATGGGTACTAGGGAGAATAATACCTTGCTTCAGTAAGTCCCAAACGAGCATCTCAATATCTATCTTTTGGTGAAACATGTAGCGATAGGGCCTGATGTTGGGAGGGACACTTCAAAGAAGGAGAAAAATACGATGGTCCTCTGGTCTCGAAGGTGCCAATCCCACTATACCAACAAAAACACATGCATATCGATCCAAAATTTGTTGTATATCCAAGGGAGTAGTTGAGACCATTGAAGGTTGCATCTGAATGAAATGGAGTTGAGCGATGACACCATGTGAATTCTTCTTAAGGATATTTTCCATGCGATGTGAACTATTTATGTTGAGAGTCCTTGGTTGTAATCCCTTCAATGTGTGTCTTTTCCCATTGACTTAAAACTACATTCAATGTTCAGCAAAATCCCATAAGATGAGTCCACATGTGCATAACCATTGAGCGCCCAAACCCATATCACATCCACCTAAGGGCAAGGAAAACATGTCATAGCGCAAGTTATAATCTCTAATAGAGATACACACATTCTAAAACTTCCACTTGCAAGGTAAGGTGCCCCCTTTGGAAATCATGACTTTAAAATTGAAGCAAGGATGGATAAAGCAATTTGCTAGTTTGGCGATCTGAGGGTCAATGAAGTTATGAGTGCTATCATAATCAATGAGTATTGTAAGAGGGATATTCTTGAATAAATCCTTGACCCACATGGTTTGTAGGGTGGTGACTCCATCTAATGTATGGAGATATATATCTCGGCGGTTGTCGTGAGAAAGAGGGTTAACCAGTGGCTATTGAATGTTGACCTAATCATCTACTGGATCCTAAGAATATTTACAAATTCTAGGTTCATGCAGAGAATCCACATCCAAGAGATAAAGATTTTGCTCATCACATCTATGTCCCTAGGTGACTTTCTCATCACAATTATAACAAAACCCTTTTTCTCTACGTTCCTACATCTTGACTTCAGACAAATGCTTGATAGGAGTGGTTCTAGGTGCTGGTGTGATTGGAGGTCTTTGGGAAACCATATTTCTGAATGGAATAAAAGTGGATTTGGAGCGCTATTGAGTTATGATATTATCCTATGACAACTTAGCCAATCATAGGGCTTCCATCATTATGCTGGGACAAAACATTTTAACCTCATATCGGATTACTTCCTTGAGACCATTGATAAAACAACTCCTGTAGAATGCATCAAACAATCCTTTTGTGTGATTGTCTAGTTTCTAAAATTCTATCTAATACTCCCTCATAGTGCCAGATGGATGAAGTTTAGTGAGTTCTCCTGTGAAGTCATCAAAAGAACTAGGTCCAAATCGTTGCAAAGGGAGTAGGCAAAAATATGTCCATTTTGGCTCTTCATGAGCCTTGATGTACCAACAGAACCATTGAAGGGATTAATGTTGTTATACCTAAATCCCGTCACCATCATGTGATGAGATCCTTAACCCCTATGTTTTCCCTTAATCCCAAAACTTGGAGTGGAAACTTGCTCTGGATATCAATTCAACATGAAAAAACCTAGCACTGTGCTTACCTTTTGGCTGATGAGTGGTACCTTGTTCATCACCTCCTGTGTCCTGTGATAGAGAAGTGGTGCCACCGCGGAAGCGCTTTTTCTTTGAAGCGATTCTCACCTAAACCGCTCTGTCATAAGGGAACAAAAGCGGTACCCTTGGTAAAATGGGAAAAAAAGAAGTTTCTCGAGGCTTCTAGATCACGAGCCTCGTGTCCTCCCTTATCCCTATCAATATGGGTTAGTTGAGCTTGAGATCCCTCTTGGTAGGATCTTAGAGCCACCTCACCCACAATTCTCTCAACTATCCCTATGCATGGAGCCTTATAAATACAAGCTCATGTCCATAGTTGAGGGGAGGAGAAGAATAGTAGAGTTATGCTACTGAATTGATACCCTAGCCTAATCCATCAGAGAGAAATTGTGGAGCAAGTTGGAGCTATCGGGGACAAGGTGTTAGTCTTGTGAAGTAGTGTCTCGAAACTAAGGCACATGGTTGTAAACTCTTTCATTTATTTTCCAATGCAAAGTTGATTTCCTTCCCACATGTTTGTTGTGTAAATCTAGCATGTATGTTATTGGATTCCTTAGTCACTAATATGGACGTATAGATGTTTTTCTGGTAGCTTTGATGTCTTTGTATGTTTGATATGTCTTACAGGTATACAGGTCTTTCATCAGAGTTATATTCCAGGCTTCTATAACGTTCACAGAAGGTATTCAACCGAGTTATTCACTCATTTGTTATGGATATGAACCATTTAGACCAGAGGAATAGATTTTGTCCGCAGAAGGTGCATTATTCCTGATTACACATGTTCCAAATGAAAGGATGCAAGTGGGACTTTGTTGATATCAAAAGTGTTATGCAGACTGAAATATTGTTCTTCCCTGTATATCCATCCCATTTGATCATCACCATTGAAGTGAGGAAAGTCAAGCTTCAACCCACAAAAATTGTTGGAAGAAGAGAACCCAATGTCTGTAGAAGACTCTGACTATCGTCTATTTTTCATGGTTGAATGCTAGAGATGGAGGCCGAGAATTTTTTCATCCAGATATTGGAGTTTGGTATTGAGGGAGAAAATTGTGTCTTCCATTTGTTTGTTTTCTCTTGCATGGGTGAAAACCATAACCAAGAGTTTTTTGGGGGGGAATGGGTAGAAAAACAAAAATATAATTTTTTTTTAGAAAAGGAAAATTCGGAGTTGGGAAAAACTATGATGGGTAATTGGGGTTTGATTAGGTTTTGAAAAAATTATGAGAGATAGGGAAGTAGAAAAAGGAAATGAATAGTGTGGAAAAATTTGAAGGCGATTGATTAAGAATCAAAGAAGTTATGGAAAACCCTAAAAATAAACAAATGTGGGATTTCTGCCTTCAGAAAGTGGAATTTGGATAGGGTCGTCAAGGAAGGAAATATGCTGAATGTAATTGTAGGGATTTTAGTGAATTTTCAATGGAAAGAGAGCTAAAGCAAAGAAGATATGGTGAAACAACATAAATTTGTACTCTTTTTTTTTCCGTGGATTTGATTTGTGACAGCTCTAGACAGATGCAATCTACTATTTATCAACTGGTAATAGATATGGACCCCGAGTATGTTCGACTTGATAAAGGTTCATGGGATTCACTTGACCACCAATGTTGTTTAACGACTTGTGTATTGGGGTAGTAACCCTCACTCCATGGCTCAAATAAAACTGATAACCACTTTGCCACAAATGATAGCTCTTGGTTTACCTCACAAGTGGGAACTAGTCAATCAGGTAGGGGTCATTTCCCTTTTCACTGGAAGGTCCTCTTAATGGCCAGCTACTTTGGGGTTCCTCTGCTACTCATCATAATGAATTTGGGGGATATGCCCAGGTACTTCCCATAGTTAAGAGAATATGGATTATTCCCTTATCCGAACTTGCAATTGAAATGAACAATATAGATGTAAAGAAGAAGAACTACTGCAATAATCACAACGTCAGGAAGCCACCATGAATTTTTTTTGACATAAATTCGACCCAGCGAGCCCAAGAAAGTGCTCTAATATGAGAGAAACCTCCTGCAATAAATAATGAAAATGCATGATATAACAAAAATAACAGAACACATAAGGAATTTATTGATTGCAGACCACTTTGAGGGGGAAACCTCATTTGAGCAAGGTCAATACAAATAACTCATGGATGCCTTAATTGGAATCAACACATACTTATATACCAAGTCTAATCTAAACAACTATTACTCCCCATGAATGTGGGATAATACAATATACTCATGGGTGTTAGAATAATCAACCCATAGTTACCCACATTTGACATTAATTAATCATTTTTGTCTTATTACCTAGATTCCTAGATTCCATTCTATGCTAGTTGTCTTCCACTTGCCCTAGAAGTCAACACATGCTAAAACTGGGTCATGGAGCACTTGGGAAACATCATGGAAACCATTTTTAGCAAGTCTGCTTTTATTCCTAGTTACTAAAGCGCAACTCTACTTTTTCTGAAAGCTTCCTTGCTTTACAACATTTTTAAGGCAAAATGAAAAGCTAGTCTAGGTGTAACTGCTTTGCTTTTTGTGTTAGAATAGTAGAGTCAAGATAAACTAGTTAACCTATATAAGCAACCAACAACATATCATAAAAGATCATAACAGAAAAAGAAAAGAACAAGAGAACACCAGTATACGTGGTTCACCCTAATGGGTTACATCCATGGGAAGGTAGTCTTCTATTATCTCTAGAATGTCTTCTCCAATCTTACAAGAGAGAAAAGCACAAATACCCCAAAGAATATAGATGATGTAGTACAGTGTCACAATAATACCACTACTACATCGAGAATACATGATGATTTGTAGAGGCTCACTTGACCCTATTATATACTAATAGATGATGAGGAATTACTCTCACATATTGCATGTGGGATAATCTAATTCTCCAAAATAACATCTCTTAGTACAATACCATGGACAAATACTCTACACAAGTAAATACAACACCATATAACTATGGGTTAAATTTATTACTCGTTTACATAAGATTGTAGACAACTTCCGACATAATAAAAAGACATTATTACCTTCCAAGGAATATAATATATTCCAACACTGCCCCTTAATAATGGCTTGGATAAGGGCCCACACTAACAATAAGGAAGGAAGGAGTCATTACTGCTCCCCCTTGATGACAACTTCCAGAAGAACTAAAGCTACAAATAAGAAGAACACTTCAGCTGATGAAATTTGATGATGAACAACCGCTTCTCACTGAATCATGAAAGTGCACACAAACCAGGTTGTACAATGAAAGACCCAATAATAAAATGCCGAGAACATGTGACAGAATCCAATCGCAAGATGCCCAAATCACCACAAGAATCATTACAACCATACATGATAGCTGAAGAACTCTGATATAACATACACACTAGTGTACAGATACCTTCAGACGACCGATACAACAAAACGTGTGGTTAAGAACACCACAACAGTGTACAAAAGAAACCTATATGGCCAATACACGTGCGGATAACAGACATTCTTCCAATCAAGGTGCAATATAAATATCTTTAGAAGACCTCAAACATCGAAGAAACAAGACCCCAATGGTCTATACATAAAAAATGATATCATATAGATTAACATCATGACTTTATCAGTAGAAGATGGTGCTTCATTATTCCTGGAATAAGGTGAAAGCCTAAACGGAGAACTTATCTGCATAAGAAATTTCAAGATTAAAGCATATAAAGATCATAAAACAAAATTGCTCATACATAAATGAAAATGCTTATATAAAAAAGGTTAGAAAACATCATATAAATGAATGGCAACATAATATGATCAAATAAAATATTAAATTTCTCTTTAAGGAAAATGAAGTTACTTTTACACATTAAGTGTCAACCACAACATATAAATAGTGAGCCAAAGATTTCACTTAAATATATGAAAATTTAGTCATCAAGCAACTAATCTGAAGCATAGGTGCATTTCTTATTAGTATGATGTTAATATGCAAGAGATGAATTCCCTGAAAATGTCAATGCTTCCATATATAAATGTTAGAGAAAAGTAGGAACAAGATAACCTCTGCAATCATAAGAAGTAAATAAATAAGAATCACCAGTCATATGTTTGTTGATGAAATTGTCATTGATGCCAACATGGACTTGTAGTGGCCCCACAGGATGTCATTGATGCCACCAAGTCCCACATGTAGTTCCTTGACCCCTTACAGAGTGGGTTTGTGCCTTGAAGCACCTTGTACCCAGTTGATAAGGTCCTTGTACCCACAAGGTTGGATCTTGATGCCACCACCTTGCTAAAGATGTTGAAGACTCTGTTGATGGCATTGAAGACCCTGGAGATGGTCTTGAAGACCTTACAAAAGTTGGAGAAACCCTAGATGGGTTGGAGAAGCATTAATGACCCATTCCATGGTCATTCATGCTCTGATGGTGTCATGGTACCCTAAGAGAAGGTATGGAAACCCCGCAAGTGATGTCATGATGGATCTTGACCCATAGAGGTCCCCTTGCGTGACTAAGGTGGTTAAAGAAGCCCACGATGCCTCTTTCTTGATGAAGAAGCCTTTGGACCCACATTTGTTGGATTAAAGGTCCTTGATAACTTAATGAATACTTGGAACCCTTGATGATGACCTTGATGCCCTTACGAAGATCATGAAACCCATTGCTTGCTCTTGATGTGGTTAGATGGCATGATGATGATGTGGTAATGAGGTCTTGGAATTATTGAAGATGGTCCTAAGTGCATGAGAAAGTTTGGCAACCACTTACATGGTGGTATGATGGCACTTATGATCTTAGCACACCCCTACATGTGGTACCCACACACTTAGTGGCTGGGTGATGGGGTGCTTGGTCATACATGACATGATGATGGGTTCCTCGATGACTTGTGGACACACTGCTATGTGCCATAATGATGTGGCAAAGAAGTGGTGGAATAAAAATATTATTAATAAATGGAATATGTTATATCATATGTGGAAAAGATGATGTGGCAGCTCACTCAACAGCCTTTTCAAAAGAATGAAAAAATTATTGTGACAAGTAATTGGCTAGCTAAAGGAAAAAGAAATTAATTTAAATTTACATTCTTAATGAAATGTCGGCTCACTTAAATGTGACAAATATAAAAACAAAAAAAAAAATTATTTTTAGAAAGTCGGCTCAATAAAATTCATGAAAAAATGACTATAGATACCCTACATGTGTACCATTTGTTTGAGTAATATTTCGTGGGTGAAAATAGGAGCTCTGAGGAAATTCAGACTGTTGAAAAACGCAGAAATACACAATGGCTGAATTTTTTTTGGGTGTAAACGACAGCTCCGAAATTCATGATTTTCTCTGATATTTTTGGGTGTACTCTGAGGCAACAGTAGCAAGTAGAAAACTTCGGTGGTGTGGAGTTTAGCTCTAATTTTTTTTGGAGCAGCATTCAAATTCGTGGATAGAAATGTTTTGGAACAACAATTATTAAATTTTTGAAGGACTAATATTTTTGGTGTTTTTCAGTGGATGTGTGACTGAGGTTTTTTGAATGGATTAAGGCCTGCCTTAGTAATAATTCTTACTATTTTCTCATGTCAAATTCATGCTTGAATGTAGAAGCTCTACAGTTAGAGCAGTAGTCTGTTGACTGAGGAAATTCGGATACACCAGCATACTAATGTTTGAACAGTCTCAAACTTGCAAGCTAACACATTCATGGTGGTGACACTGTTGGAGGCTTATCCATAGTGAAAACTTCACAAATAGTCCTGAATATGAAGACAAAACCAAGCTTTGAACAGTGAGAAAAAAATCCAAGCTTGTAGCAGCAGAGATCCAAGTTTGTAAGACGAGTATTGAAGCATTCCTAAGACACTCCTTGCATGAAGATGAAGTGTGAACAGTCAGTTAAGGTTATTGCTACTTATGTCTGATATTTTTGGTTTTCTATAGTCCTGAATTATAGTCATATACAACACTTATCCATAAGGTGAAAACAATCCCAGTTTTGTGATGGCCTATACCTTGTCTTGACATACATGCACTGCTAAGTTTTGTATACAGTGGTTACACAGTGATTTGCTTCTGAGGTTCAGAGCATCCCGAATTTACAGACATCTGGAAATGTTTGAATATTTTGAATTATGATATCAAGCAAGTAAAGCATGAAATGAAGGAGAAATATGTGAGTTAGCAGATATCTCTTATACTCTTTGATTTCGAAGACAAGAAGAGATCAAGCTCTGATCTCAGTGAAGGCAGTAAGCATGAGTATGGAGGACTGATATGGGATAAGGCTAATACATCCACAAGTAGTTAAAACCTTTGATAGCATACAATGATTGAAGATATTCACAGTAGATGACAGTCTTGAGTTTGCAAGGGAAGACACAGTCCCGAGTTTACTGTGTGCAAACTAATACATAGTTCAGCATGAAGATGATCATCATTCAAGTTTGAAGTGTTTGAAGTTGCATACATAAGTGAAGATGACTGCCCATGGTGAAGTACAAGGATGATGCAAGTTGATGAAGAGTAGATACAAGGATTAGGTACACGGACCACCATATTCATCTACAGCTTGGAGTCTACACACAGTCCAAAGACATACACAGTCATCCCAGTGACCTCTGGTATGTATAACAGCTCGAAATGTGACTTACACAGGTGATTGTCATAAAGGTGAGTCTGAGTTTCTCCTAGTCCACAGCTACTACACATATACAGTAAAGAAGTGATATAGTGGTGTACACTAAGATGATACCTGAAGGGGTTGTTATAAAGTGGTAGATGCACAGTGAGTAATGAAGCTTCATATTGATGATAATTTATTGTATACATTGTAATGGTGCATACCATATAGATGATGTAAACCCTACATATGATAATGATTATACTACTTAGGCATCCTTGACAACACATTCCTTATGATGATGAAGCATGCCATGAGGATTTGATGTTGATAGTGTACTATAATGCACACCCTAGGTTGATGTTGCAGATCTTTAAGATGGATATGATTAGTGAGAGCAACAGTGTCTCTGATATACTTGAGCAGCAGAGGTTGACAAGCATAAAATGGCAGCAACAGTATTGATAAAGAGCAGAGACTGATGATCAGTGATAAGAGCTGTATGATGACTTGACAGTGAACAATAGAGATGAGCAAACCTTGGTGATTGATGACAATAGCTGCCCATGTTTACATAGTGAATGCTTAACTGTGTTACCTTGATAATGGTAGAATTGACAAGTATTATATGCTTACCTTGACAATGATATGCTTAAGTATGGAAGTGAAGAATGATGATCAGAGAAGAGGATGAGCAGCAGTGAAGAATGATGATCAGAGAAAAGGATGAGCAACAACAGAATAGATTGAAGAGACAGGTGATGCTGATGTGATAGTGAGCTTTAATTGTAAAAGCAAGCTTGTCTTGCTTTTGAGGTTAGGATACCTCAAACCCTACTTAGCAGGGTCTGAGAAAACTAGGTAGGGTTCTGGATGAAGAGTAGGTGCTCTTTGTATTAGTAGGTGCTGATTTTACCCCACGGTTGTAGCCGGTCCAAAACTAATACAAAAATATTACAAAATTATATGGTGTCGTGTTGTTTTGTGTTATGGTTCTTGATGATTCAAATGCTTATGCTATGTGAATGATGAAGTCTTAGATGTTTATGAAATGATTGTGAGATTGGTAGAATGATGAATTGGTAGTTAATTGTGACAAGCTAAGAAAATTTTTAAAATTGGCTTTACACTGATTCACCCCCCTCTCAGTGTCTAACAATGTTTAGATGCATCAGAATCTGTTATCCATTCCACGTTAGAAGAAGAATTATTAGGCAAAACAACAGATGCACATAAAGCTACTTGAGAGTCATTAGAGATTTTCTTTTTAGCTTTAGCCATTAAACGTTTTGCTTTAAAACAATTCTTTTCAGGATGGTTAGTTTTACCACAATGTTTACAAGGATAATATACTTTCTTTTGTTTACTATTTCCATGAGAAGCATGTCCAAAAATAGTATTAGAAGGATTAGAACCTTTAGCATTATTAAAAATTTTCTTATGATGCTTATTAAGTGTAGTTAGAGCTTTATTAGGTGTGAGTTGTCCTAAAACAATTAACCTTTCTAGCTCATTGATCAATCCTTTACCAAAATCATCAAAAGTTTTCTTCATAGTACTTTGAGACAATTCTAGAGCTCTATTCCTAGTTTGGATGAACATATCAAAACAAGATGACATTTTACGTTCTACAAGAATAATAAGAGCAGTGTCAGTTTTCTTGTAATCTTTACCACAACTATTTAATTTCTCATTTAACATTTTCAATTCAGTAAGATATAACTCAACTCTTTCAAAGCCAATAGGTTCGAGGTCAAAGATCTTATTTTCAAGATAATATGCAGAACCATCATCAGATTTATCAAATAAAGAGGAAAGAATTTTCCATACCTAAACTAGGCTGTCTTCTGCCTCAATACTTACCTGAAGACTATCTGCAATAGTTTGACCAATGGGCCCCCTTGCTTGATCACTTTCAGCTTCTCATATAGCCAAGTAATCAGCAGTAGTAAGTGTCTTGTGTTCACCATTAACTAGCCTCCAAATATTCTCACTCCTGAGAACATCAATCATATTTCTCTTCCATGCAAGATAGTTAGAACCAACTAATTCAGGAACATAAGCTACTTCGAAAGTCATAATGAGTGAAATTTTGTCAAAAAATAAGAAACCTTAATACTGAAAAATGATAGAAAAATAGTGAAGAACTTGAAAACAGTTACACTTTACTGATCTGAATCTGCAAAAGCACAGTTAGAAACACAATAAAGAAAAGAGGAGAAACTTTCACTTACAACCCTGTGAAAAAAATGTGCCTAGAAAAGTCCAATATTTTGTTCTGATCACGTAGGTGGATCCAGAATGGTTGTTCCAATTCTAAAAACAAGTTAAAATAAAAACTCCGGTAAGAAATGACCAAGTTACAGCCCTTTTTTATAACTGTCGTTTTTATTACCGAAAGGAAGATTAGAAATGCCCAGTTTTCTGTTCTGCTCACGTAAGTGGATCCAGAATGGCTCTTCTGATTCCAAAAATAGGTTATAATAAAAAAATTGGCAAAAAGTGACCAAGTTACAACCCTTTTGTATAGCTGTTGTTTTTATTACCGAAAGGAAGCCCAGAAATGCTCAATTTTCTGTTCTAGACGTGTGGGTTGATCTAGAATGGCATTTCCAATTGCAAAAATAGGTTATAATAAAAATTCTAGTAAAAGCTGACCAAGTTACGACCCTTTTTTATAACTGTCATTTTTATAATCAAAAGAAAGGTCTCCTTGAGGAGAGTCTTGAAACCATGTAGATCTATAGAAAAAACATCAAGAAACCCTTGACAAAAATTTTCAAAAATCTTACACAACAAGTTAGGGTTAGGATAAAAAAATGCATAAATACGCCAGATCTGAAGAGAAGCCTAATGGCTATGAGATAGAAAACAAATCTACAACAAAATGACAATGCCCAAATGATAATCATTATTGATTGAAATATATAGAAAGTACTAGATCATAGCAACCCGCTCCGATACCATGTTAGAATAGTAGAGTCAAGCTAAACCAGTTAACCTATCTAAGCAACCAACAACATGTCATAAAAGATAAGAATAGGAAGAGAAGGATAAGAGAACATCGATATACGTGGTTCACCCTTGTTAACAACCTCTAACTAGCAGAGGGTCGAAGGGAGCATGGTAAAGAGAAATGATGGTTGCTTGAACTGTGGTTAAATATAATAGTGTGAATGTATGATAAAAGGGCACATAAACAATGAAATCATCACATGATCCAATGGTATAGAAGGAGGAGGTGAAGATCGATGGCTTATAATAGATCCGCTCTGTGAAGATGCATAGAAGATAAGGGCATGCAGAGAATAGTTAACAGGATGCGAAGATCGACGGTCATGAAACTGGGTCGACGAAATCTACGGTCGATAAAAAGTCCGCTCCATAAAGTTGCATGTTGTTAAAAACAAAAAGCCCTAGCGGAATGTGTACGTGTAAGTTAATCCGACGGCTTGAAAATAAAGCAAAAATTCATCAACGGTCATCATCGGATCTAGAGGATAGAGTTGCACGATGATTGGAGTAGAAAAGCGGTAGCGGAATTGAAACCGTGGTACACGTGGCAGCTTGTAGTACATTCCGCGGAGAAAAATGGTTTAAGGGAAACCACTAAAGGGAGTCTCCAGAATGGATTTCTATATAAAGTGGAGTTGATTTGTTTGAGGAATCATTTTTTATTATGCCGGGACGAATGAAAAGGACCGCCCACCACCCTTTCATAGTCAACCTCGAGTATATGCAGTTACAGTCGCAGGTATGTCTCAAATACTCGAGCTTTATCCACATAATTACCATTTTTTTTCTATTATGGATAAAGAGAAAGGGGTAGAAGGGTTTAACCAAATTCTGGATGAAAAGGAAGAATTCCTGGTTGATAGAGATAGAGGCGTATATGACCCATTCCTTTCTGTGGGAAATGTATTTGTTATCAAAGAAAGATTATGGCGATATAATTCGCAGGGAAACGACATTTTAAATGCTTGTAAGTCGTTTCTATATTATTTTTCCATTGAACAGACCCTACACTTTCTTGAATTTGCCGAGTGGTGTGCAGTTAATTATTTGTCTTTTGAGAGAGTTATTGTAAGCCGTTCTACGTCCAGGATATTGTGTAGAATTGATGCAAAAGCTATCCGTGAAATCCTGAATTTGCTCGATAATTACCCTGATAGTCGTGAGTCTGTAAACGAGTCTGTTTTGGCTGAAGTGTACAAAAATTGTAAAACTGAAGTTCGATGTAAATTCTTGTCTAGCATTCTTAATGAAGGTCAGTCACTGGAAGGTCTCTTTTTACCATATCGTGTTCACATCTTCAAGGAGGAGGTTCAATTGGTTGTGTCTTTGGCCCGTCCGGTTTTAGGTCTAGATGATGACTGTCATGTTAGTGAAGTTATCTTGGGTTTCTTTTTAAAAATGAGTTCAATTAGTCTTGAGTCTGAGTCTTAGCCGGTCCATGTCTTTAGTTTGGACGAATATCTAGCAGAAGCTATCCATATCCAATTGGTTGAGTTTTCAAAAGTCAGGTTTTTCAAGTATCAATCATATTTGCTGAACATGTTATTATGTTCGAATGTAACTAAATTGAAATTCTTGAGTAGTATGTTCTCTTCAGATTTTCCTAAGCAAATCAATATGTTCGAATTTGTAAACTTCATTATGTCAGAAATATATAGGCTGTTGTTTGATGAAGTATTACCCAGAGTGTTGGAAGAAATGAAGAGTATGATGCAATCCTCACCTGAGAATAGGATTGGAGATTGGTTCTTGTATAAAAACTTTACAGTTTTGAGAGTATATGGTTTCACTGGAGAGCCTTACAGGCTGCCTACTTTCCTCACCCCTAGGATTTTTGCATTGGAATACATGAGACAGATATTACATGCAGAAGAGGAACATTTTGGGGCTTTCAAAAAATCTTCCAATATCAAGTTCCCTCTTAAAGTTGGTTCCTTTATTTTTAAAAACAAGGGTGCCCTGGTGTTTGTAGAGAAATTATTGGAAAGCATGGATTTTCAAAGGGAACAAAGGGTCAATTATGATCCTTACCATATAATTTCCCTAAGAAAACAAGCAAATAAAAATAAGCCATTTGACCATCAAGTTGTTGAGGGTTTGAAGGAAGTAGCCAATTTGTTTTACTTTGTGGAAATTCCAGGATTTGACGAGAATACAAGCAGTGGATTAGTTGCAGTGTCTCAAATGCCAGATAGTTCTAATATTTTGATTAAAAGAAGTTTTTCTGAGATTGAAAGTATGGAAATAGATGAAGACAGTTTACATAAGAAGACCAAAATGTTTCAAGATGATAAAATTTCAAGCGAAGTAATTTCGGATGAATTGAAAAGAGTTGCTTTGATTCCTAAGAAATCTGTACATGTGAATCAATTTTCTTTTGAAAGTGTAGATAATGCAGAATCAGGTCTAGTTTTTAAATATAAAGAAAAATTCATGACTAGCTATGTGGAAAAGCAAACACAATCCCTAGAAGAAACCAGAAATTTACTCCCACGAGTGGGAAGTCTGAATAATCCAAAGACTTCCCTAATTTCTACTCGAGACGTAGAAAGAAATACTTTAAAATTAGCTATGGTTAGTGATAAGAAAGTGGCCGAAATGGAAGTGAGATTAGACAAAATTAGTGTACCCGATAAAATACAGTTGCATAAACAAACGGGAGATATTATTTATTCAGATTTATTGCATGCTATGGTAAAAATTAACAAGTTGCAAGTTTTGGTTGACAAATTAGAGGTCCAGTTAAAACACGAGAAAGGTTGAGAATAAGGATAATTATATTCAAATAAAGAAATTTCAAGTAGATATCGTAAGCTCAGGGGATGAGACAGGGAATAACCAGGCCATCAGAAACTTTTAGAAGAAAAAGACAATTCCCTCTAGGTACTAAAGAAGAGGTTGAAACTCCCGAGTACAGAACATGTTCAGTCATCAGAACTATTAGCATTGCAGGAGGAGAAGGATAAGATTCATCAGGAGATGATGGAGTACAAAGGCAAGACTGTGAAATTGCAAGAATAAAAGAACAAATGGGAAACAGAGCGAAATGAATTAATAGCACAAATTTCACTGTTGAAGAAAGACCAAAATGATGAAAAAGAGACTATGGAAGAACTGATGAGCCAAACTCCTACTGGTGAATATTTGACTATTGTAAATATTGAAAAGCCTCTAAATGATTTTTCTGCTGATGATTTACTAGTGCCCATGTCCCAGGTCAGTTTGAAGGATGTAGAGATAAGGGAGTTAAAAGAAGAAAATGAGAAAATCAAATCTGAGTTGACCAAATTAGCTGAAAACAAGAATAAAATATTACATGATAAAGGTCAATTACAAAAGAAGCTTAATGAATTAAAAGAAAGAAATACAGGAAAGGGTCCTCTCCAAGGAGCTAAACACATAATTTGGGATACATTGTCTATGTAAATTACTAAGTTCAGACATTATTTGAACTTCATTGATGATCAAAGTACATTGGTTAATTTAGCCAATCAAAGACTGAAACTAGTAAATGAGACCATGGAGAGGAAACCCCTAGGAATAGCTCATAATGCATTGAATTTCTTAAATTCATTAACCTATCAAAAATGACAAGATATAGGAATCAAAGACAGAGTGGCAATGGTACTGTGGTCAAAAAGGTTTATTCATAAACATCATCTTATGAAGACAGTACAAGATAAGGCTGATGAGATGACCTCATGTATTAATGATTTCAGGCATTCTTTTAAAGAATTGTTTGAAGATGGCCTTCCTTTTTTTTGGGACAAGGAAGGACGAATTTTTTCTCAAGAACATTATCAAAGCCTGCTAGTGCAAAGCTGTATGGATCACTCTAAATTTGATGATTTGGTAAAGGGGGTGACGGGAAAGGTCATCGTAGATAAGCTAATAGAAGACTTTGAGATATTGCAAAAATTTCTGATTGTCAGAGGAGGGTTGCCTACTATATCTTATGAAGCCTATATGGATCTGGAAGTGTCTATTTGGGAAATGATTGAGTACGATATCCCAAGCACGGAACAATGGAGAGCCGTGGAAAGATTTGGAAAAACAAAGTATATTCTTCATCCGTGAAAACAGGTGTTGCGCGCTATGGAGCTGCTTGTTCGGGCCTTGTTACCGAGCTGATTTTAATTAAATGATCTGTCAGGATCAAAGCAAGTAGTTTATTCCTAGTTGTTAGGAATATAGTTACAAAGACTTTGATTAAGCAGGTTATGTAGTTATTAAATATTCTTGGAAGAAGAAATCATTTATATATATATATTTGCATTTACTTTATGTAATGGGGGTTGGAACCCATTTGTTGATGAATGTTTTTTGAAGACATATAATTTTTTGAATAACAAAGTTGAATGTGTGTGGGTTATCAGAGATTCTTGTGCTATTTACATTACAGTCTGTATTTTCTTTTCTTTGTGATCGTTTTTCCAGTGTTACATTCCATTTTGTTTTCCTCGTATCTAGAGCGTAGTATTGAATGGTTGGAATTCATACTTGTTATGCTCTAACTATTGTTTTAGATATTTTACAAATGTTTCTGCTAAAGTTAATATGGAATTCATCTTTTGATACTCTATATTGATGGAATGTTCATTATTTCTTCCTCTCCACCAGAACTAAATGAATGGCTGTAATTAAGTAGTTACCTCGCCTTTGATAAAATCTCATGCATGCAATTTTGTGATACCTGTATATGTGACTCCATTGCCCAATGATTATATGTATCGTTTCAACCGTTTATATGATTTTCGAGTGTTGATTTTATATCTGTCCTTGTTAAATTTATATTTGAGAGATCCCTCTCTGGAAAGGAAAGCCGGTTTCTTTCTGAAATGGGTTTTGCTATTACCTTTGGAATTTACCTTTGCAACCTGGGTACATTCTGAGTGTTAACAACCCTAATGGGTTACATCCACGGGAAGGTAGTATTCTATTATCTCCAGAATGTCTTCTCCAATCTTACAAGAGAGCAACACACAAATACCCCAAAGAATATAGATGATGTAGTATAGTGTCACAATAGTACCGCTACTACATCAAGAATACATGATGGTCTGTAGAGACTCACTTGACCCTATTATATACTAAGAGATGATGATGAATTAATATCACATATTTTTGGGTGTGGAGCCTGATATTACAGATCAAGAGATATTATTCAGTTGCATTTGTACCCCAGGTGTACTGTACACTCATTCCCCTTGCCTTGGGGTTTGGGGGTGGAGCCCCCGAGAAATTTTTTTGGGATGTGTGTTGGCCAACAGTTTTGCAGACCCATGGTATTGGGTTAATTGTAGTAATTTCCCATGGTATTTCTCTTATAAAAGAAATCATTGTAGCACGAATTTGTATGGTATTATTTTGTATTGTAAACAATCTCTGTGATTGTTTGGGAGAGACTGTGAGAGAGTGAAGAGGAAGTGCAATGGTTTTGTTGTAGGCTGTATCCCTTCATCTTTCTGGACTATAATAAAAGGACTGGCAATTTATTTGTGGACGTAGCCCATCGTTTGGGTGAGCCATGTTATATCTGTGTCTCTCTGTAATGTGTTTAATGTGTTTTGCATCTTGTTTAATGATTTAACTGTATATGTGTTATTGCTCTGCGGTCCTGTTTTCTAACAATTGTTATGTGTTATTGCTCTGCAGTCCTATTTTCTAACAATTGGTATCAGAGCCAAAAGGTCTATTTGGTTGGTAAACTCCCAGGAAAGAAGGGTTCCTAGTTCGAGTTGGAGCAATAGTGGAAGAAGGAAAGTCTAGGGTCACGAAATTTAATAGCCAAAACTATCAGTTATGGAAGATGCAAATGGAGGACTATCTCTACCAGAAGGATCTGTACCTCCCATTGGGCGAAAAAGCAAAACAACCGACGGCTATGTGTTGGAGACATTTACCATCATACACACTCTTTTTGGTCAAATTGGCCTAGTTAAACCACTGTCCTAAGTATAATTGACATTAATTGACATCAGTGGAGCATTAATTGCCATCATCCAATCACACCCACACCTACCTACGGTCAAGGAGGCTAATTAGAGCACTTCGGGGGTGATCTGAGTGATATTAATGAACCTAATTGCTAATTGGTGGTTACAATCAGTTCAACCAGTCATTTAAGGCACCTCCTCTCATTAAATATATTATTTAATGATTATTTAATATTATTTAATGATCTGGAGTCAACAAGGGCGCCTCCACCAACTTCTAATGATCATTTCAGCTTCAGTTAACCTCATCGGGGTTCATTGAAGTCATGGAGCACTAGCACTTAATGGTTGGCTTGTTATGACATGTGTTTGATCTCCTTCAGTTGAGATTCAGTCATTTATTGCACTCCGACTTCAGTTAGGGTTTGGTGAGTCAATTAGGGTTTTGGTCAAGTGGTTAACTGAGTGTGAATGAATGGCTTACAGTTAGTTAAGCCAAACTCACTTATTGATTTCAAATTTCCTCCTTAGGTATTCAAATTCCTCATTGATTCAAGCTATTGCTTAACATTGTTATTGTAACCATTCATTGTTTATTAAATATACAGAGAGGAAACCAATTTTGGTTCCGATTAACACCATTTCTGAGTTATTTGTTGATTATTTCTTGATGAGATTGATTATTTGTTCCTAGATCAATGTGCAAAATAATATGGTATCAGAGCCAGAGAATACGGTGGGACAAATATCTATCTCTCAAAAACTAGCTTTTTGACAGGTTTCTCCATGAAAAGTGAGCAATATCTCAAAATTCTAGCACTGCACCAGAAGCTAAGGATTACCACTCAATATCCCAAGTAAAGAACTTGTTGATCAAGCTTACTTGATTGACTATGCTGGGTGTGATGAAATCCTAGAATGCGCAGGCTGTCCAACCTTATTTTTCCCTTTCTATTTTTATTTTCAGGTTTCTACAGGTGAAGCATTCGCTACAACACATCCAGATGGCCTCCTCAGCAGATCTCTTGACTCCATACAATTTCCACTCATGGAAAAGTTATATGGAGATTTAGTTGCACTCCAAAGGACTTTTTAGAGTCACCATGGACACTGAAGTTGAGCCTGGATCCACCGTAGAAAAATCAAGATTCTTGAACAAGAAGGATGAAGCCTTCGGTTTCTTATGCCTCTCTATTTCTCGAGACCTTCTCTTCCATCTTACGGATTTGAAGACACCAAAAGAAGTATGGGAAAAATTGGAATCTCTATACAGAAAGCATAATGACTTGAGGGTTTACCAGCTCGAAAATGAACTCATGTCTCTCCAACCTTCCAATTTTGAGACTCTGAATGATTTCTTTACAAAGTTCAAGCATATTGTTTTACTCTTGAAGCAATGCAACGTGGAGAAGGAGGATGATCAGCTCATCCTTTCCATTCTCTCCAAACTTGGGGCTGATTATTCAGTTTTTGTTTCTACATTCCGTGCGGAGAAGCTCAAAACCCCCGGATGGAAGATGCCTACACTCAAAGCCTTCATTGAGTCCCTGACTCATGAACATGACAAGCTTGTCCATATGGGGATCATCCGATCTTCTCATGACCAAGCCCTCCATGTCTCGGGGACAAAATATCTGAAGGGTAAAGGAAAGTAGCAAAAAAATCAGAAAACTAAATTTGATGCTCCCAAGCCTAGAGTTGAAAGCCAACAGCATGATGAATCTTTCGGCTCAAGGAAGAACAAAGGAAAAGGGCACAATGGGAAAGAAAAAGTCAAGTGTTCTTACTGTAGGAAGGGTTTTCACCCTGAACATGCCTGCATGAAGAAAAAACTTGATGAAGCAACCTCTCTCCTTGAGAGGAATCACATCAATCTTCTGGAGAGCTTTCGGAGGAGAGATCACCAAGATCGGGAACCACAACATGAGAAAGGTCATGCCCTCATGGAAAGCACTTTGAAGTCCAAAGCATTGCTGATTGACTTTGGAGCTTTGAATCACATGATGGCTGAAAAAGACTCCTTTTCATCCTTGGAGACCGTCAAATCCATCCCCATCCACATGGGAGATGACTCCACCATCATTTCTGAAGGACAAGGTACTGTATATTGTTGGGCCCTGGAATTTTCCATTTTTCCATCACTTATCAAGATATCTTTCATCCATTTTCTTAACATTATTGCCCACTTATCATTCCATTTTCCATCCATTTGTTGTAGCTGTGCGTAAAATAGCATGCTACTTCCATTGATGTTTTAAGTGGTTAATAATGATTATTTTCCTTTATCTTTGATTAATTAAAGACTATTATGCATAATTTTACTAATGATGGTTTGTGGAGCGATTTGTCACGTACAAGATGCTCATAGCCAGCTGTTATAGCCTTAACCAAAATGCATGCCACATAAGAATACCTTGATTCACGTCTTTATTTGCGGGCATATGGAAACGAATCTCAAAACTCCAAGACATGGGTTTTGTGTGTAACGTCCTCATTTACCTAACTTGCGAGGAAATCGCCAAAAAAAGCTACGGTTTGCGATATGTAGGTGGTTCTTCAAGAGGGTATTTTCCAGATTTGGTGTTGCGGCCGGTTCCAAAGTTGCCAGCAGTTACGGTCGTATTTCAGCTGTTACAGATCACAAGTTGGGGGTTCATTTCCTCATTTTCCATGAGATAATTTTATGTATAAATATGTAATCAATCTCATTGAGAAGGGGATGATAGATGCAGGATAGGAGAGAACACAATGTTATGATGTAGGATTTGATCCAGATCCATTGTAATACTTTCATTATGATAATACATACTGGCAGTTTCTTAATTCTAGAGTTGTAGAATTTCATTGTGGAGATCCAGCTCTGCTCAGTGGAGGAAGGGCCCTCTTCCCTGAGCAGATGCTGGTAGTGTTGATTGTAGATGTGTTATTGTTTATATTTGCTTATTATTTCGTTCATGGTTTCAATCATTAAGCTTATTGTAGTTGTATGCTTTCATTCATTAGATTTGTCATAATCGTTGTGTTGATAATTCATTTGGTAGATCGTTGGCCAACATAACAATTCTTTAATATGTACACAATTAGATCTTGTTTCATGATAATTTATTTTGTTGAAGTGTGATTAGATTTACAGCGTGATTTTATGAATAGGCTTAGGTTTGATTTCTTTCAAGTAGGTGTGATCTAGTCTACAAACAGTTACGATTGCATACCAATAGATCAACAGTGTCAGGTAGAAATTGTGCTCGCATATATCTTGCATGATAGCTTTGAAATAAAATACTTCCTCGGGTTGATAATTTATGTTTAACACTCTGCATGTTAAGTTTTAATTAACTGGCATATAGTGGGCACGAAATTTTGGCGCCGTTGCCGGGGAAGTTATCAATTGTGCAAAAGTACATCTGACATTGTTTTGTAGATGCATTGTTAAATTAGGGCATGTAAGGTTGCATTATTACATTTCAGTTTATTGAATTTATTTTGAGTGTGGATTTTCTGTTTTTACATTCAGTTTTATTTCAACTTCAATATTTGGAGCATAAATCTTATCATTCCCCTTAGTGGTGTTGTAAGCACCACCCATTCTACTAACAAGTTGACAGGAACATTCGAAGGAGGAGCCTCAAGATAGCACACGAAGAATCTAATGAAGAGATGGTAGGTAAGAAAGATGAAGAAGTTGTTACCTTCGAATTTCCCATCAGAGATTCAAGAGGAGTGGCACCAACGAAAGGAATTCCCCCACATGTTCTACCAAATTTTCACGGTTTGGAAAACGAAGACCCTGATGTATTTTTATTTCAATTTGAAGTACTTTGTAGAGGATATGGTTATTTTGCTAATGATCAAAAGTTGAATGTGTTTCCCCTTACTCTAAAAGGAACAACTCTCCGATGGTTCATGAGCCTCGATGGGAATTGTATACAAACTTGGGAAGACATGAAACATGTGTTCTTGAAAAGGTACCAAGATTATTACAAGGCCAATGAAGACATCTTCGAAATGACACAAGGAGAAGAAGATAGTCTAGAGGAATACATAGAACGCTTTCAATATAACCTCCAAAGATCCAAATAGAGGAAACTGGGGAAGGAGATCTTAAAAACACTTCTACTCAAGGGAATCCAAGCTGAATGTTTAGAAATATTGAATCTGATCAGAACAGGTAATGTATTTCAGTTAGCATATGATGATATTTGTGAGTTATGCAGAAGGTATTCAAGAGGAAACTTTAAGACTGGTAAGAATTCTAAGGAAATTTTATCTTTATTTTTGAAATCTGTTGCAAAAACAAGAGTTTTACGAGCTGAAATCAGCAATTTATTTAAAATTTCTAAAACTGATTCACAATTGGGTGTTTTGCAGGATAAGGAAAAGCAAGAGGAAATAAGAGAAGCAAGGGATTTCCCTTTGGATAGTCTTGAAAATTGTGGTATATGTGACTTGAATCACTCCACAGATCATTGTCCCTCCTTACCAAGGATGAAAGAAACATATCAAAGAGATCTGGGAGTTGCAGCCAACTCATTGCAACAGTCATGTCAACCATGGCCTACATCTATGGTTCAAAATTCTATCCCTCCATTTCCCTACTCTCATATTCAATCATTGAATACTCTTCCACCATGGCAGCTGTTGCAGCCTCAATTTAACTCTTACCTACCTTACCCACAAGGTTGGAATGGCCTATCTTATGATCATATGACTATTCTCCCTCATGCTGCAACACAACTTGGTCCTTCAATATCAACCTCACAACTCAATCATCTACATTAGCCACATCTATCTTCTCATCAAACTCCTTGGTACCCAACACAATTTCCTATCCAATCCACCCTCCACCCTAACCATAATAAAGCAGTACAGTATGCTTACAGTGCTGAGCTGCAAAATGTTCCTACATTTCCCTCTTGTTCTACCTCACCTACACCGCTGCAAAAAGGCTGTGCGTTGTTGCGGCAAGTCCATACGAGGCCTGAACATGTTTTAGATCCAAGATTTGCAGATGGAGTTTCTTCTAGTCCTCATAAGAAAGCAGACAAGATCAACAATACACATGTAATATTTGATGGAGAATAGCCATTGGAACCAAAAGCATCATTCACATCATTAGATCCGAAACTCTTATGCATTGAGGAAGAGCAGTTTAATAAGGATCTTCATGGTGTAACATCCATGAGCAATCAAGGGAACAAAGACTATATTGAAGCTTGGTTTCAATCTGTCATCGGTCTGCAGCATCATTCCATGCTTCACCAATTCTTGGCACCATCATTTCAAGGGAAGTTGATCTCTCGTATCCTAGAATTCATAAAGTTATATTTTTCTGTTGGGAGTATGAGCATACTTGAGTCACTTCTTCAAAAATGGATCCATTGGAAATATGCATACACTTGAATGATTTTTTTTCTTCCAAGTAGAATAGGGTAGGGTAGAATAACATAATAAAACCATGCTTTTGTTCTTTTAAGTTTTTTATTTTTGAATAAGTATGCTCTCTTCTTGCGTCTTGTTGCGATTTGGAAGATCAGAAAGTAGAAAGATAATGAATGGGTATGAGATGTTTTCATGAATGCTTTGGAATTGTTGACTATTTGAACAAAATGCCAAAGACATTTTTTTTTGTCATCAATTTCCCAATTTCAATTTGTCTCTATTTGTTACAAATAAAAATAAAAATATCATGAAAACAAAATTACAGTAATTAGGGAAGGCGAATGAAGGATCCACAGGAAAATGAGTCAATGATTATGGAACCCTTCAAGCTTGAAATTTGGCATGAATTTGTTAGCTGCAACACCCAGCTATGACAATGAGATGCAACACCCAGTTGTGACTGATTACTCTCAGCTGCGACAGTGAGTTGCAACACTAGTTGTGACAGTGAGCTGCAACACCCAGATGTGACTGTGCTATAGGTAAAAATTTATGATTTTTAGATATATGTGTGTTGCACATCATGATATGTATTTAGTTTTTATTTTTCATAAAAATGCACATGCTTTATTTCAACATTATGTCATTTTTTAAGAGTTGCAACTGCGGCTGCAACAGACCGTGTAAGTCAATCTAAGTGCTCAATGCTTGAATTTTTTTTTTATGGATGTGTGTTATATTTAAATTTACATCATTAAAAACATTCACACCTATTTCGATCACTTTTTGAGGTCAAATTTCATTTATTAAATTTTTGGTGACATTTTGGCTTGAAAATTTTACTGGAACACAGTCGGGACAGTCCATTTTTGGGAGACCAAATGAACTTATTTTTAAAACCTGTTTACATCCCAAGTATCCCTTTGAATCTAGTTTCCAAAACAATTTTAATTTTTACAATTGGGTGTCAAACAAAAATTTTATGGCCAAAATACCAACAAGGTGTCAAGCTGGCAGCTTAGGAACAGAGCTGGGACAGTCAATTTTTGGATGCCTTATTGGACATATATTGCAAAACTATTTCATTTGTATATTTCCCTGTGAATATAGTTTACAACGCAATTTGAATCACTCCATTCCGATATCGTATGCAAATTTTATGACCAAAATACTGACTGCCTATCACAAATCTGCATTCCTAAAACTCTATTTTCTAGACTGTTCATTGGCTTATTTGACCCATCAATTCTTGTTGGATTCAAAACTTGTTTCTAATGGAGATACCTATATGAATCTACTTTCATCTCCAATTTGAATTACATCAATCCGTTATCAAATGAAAAATTCAAGTCTAAAAATGTAATTGTTGGTCTAGTCCAGAATTCGAAAAAACACCTTGTCATGCAGGCTGTTACTGAGTGATTTGGAATATCATTATGTAGAATTTTAAAAACCTGTTTCTAATGGAAATATACCTATGAATTTACTTTCATTTTGATTTGGAATCACTCAAATTGGACAAGGAACGAAGAAGCTATGATCAAAATACCGTTGGTGAGTCTAGATGGACATTGCTCCCGTGTAGGTATAAAATGGATTTTGCTTTGTTCATTTTTCTTTGGATTTTTTTTTATAAATAATTGCTTGTTGTTTTTTTCATAAGTGTTGGGTGAAGAGAGACCAATCATCTCTCTTCTTCCATCATCTCATGTTTTATTGCAGGCAAGTGCTAGGTTTTTGCAGGTCCTTGGAAAAAGAAGGTCAGTGCATGCACGAGTGACTCTTGAAGACTTTTTATCAATTTGTAAATGGATTGAGCACATGAAAAAAATGGATAGATTGATGTGCAAACCATACCAATGTTCAATAAGTCAAGTCCCATTGCTACATCCCAAGAATCATTTTTAGACACCTGTCATATCAATTGTTGCCGAAAAAAACCCCCTCAAGAAGCCAATTGCCCTATGGTAGATTCATTCACCCTCCTCATTTCAAAACCCTAAAAATCCCTTCATGTCGAAGTCCGATTTTCCACTGCTTATGTAGTCACCATCATCGTTTTATTTCCCATCACTGCTACATCATGAATTCACATATACTTTCCACTTCTGAGTTTCATGTTGGTTCTATTTTTCACTATGATTATTCACAATCATTTATTTTGTACTCGTATTGGATGATGTGGAATTCATTAAGGTCCACCTTCCAATGGTCTTGTCCCATCGACTCCGACACATCATCTAGGATTGAGATTAGATTTTTTATAGTGCCCTGGTATCTTCATAAATCAATGGCAGATTTTCTTGTTGTTCATCATGGGGATTCATCAATGCCTCTTGATTGACAAATCTTGCAGGTGACTCGACTCCAGCACATCCACTCGTACCTGTCAAGATGCATTAAGGTACTTTAGAGCTCACTGTCATCAAAGGTGAGTTTTTTCACATTGGTTAACAGCATACATTAATGGCTGGTAATCCAATGATTTCTTTCCATGCTCGACTTCAACACATTCATTCGCATGGTAAGAATTGTACCTCGGTTTTGTAGATGCTGAAGATTATGTGATCTAATGGTTTCAACAATGACTTGCAGCATCATTTGTTCAGTAGTTTTGAAATTCCTTTCCATTTTTCATTTCAGCAGTTGATTTTCAGAATAAGAGAATGGGCTTTCTGCTTCTATGGTAGGATTTCTACTCATCAATTGTCTCAGCAGTTAGTCTTACATGCAACCAGCACAACATCATGGATCAAATTCAGTCCCATCTAGTTTCGGCTCTCATATACATATGTCTCAGCATCAGATCGGCCTACATAGCTCTAGCATACACCAGTCCATTCATGTCAACCAAGGCTTCCATGGAGGTAACACTTGAGGTAAAATAGCATGAGTTTTTGATTTATTAAAGATTTAGGTAAATGTCATGAAGAACCACTAAGCATTAGCCATTTCCATTTTCCATATAGCATTTTATGTCCATCCATTCCCATCATTTCCCACTCAATTCTAACACTTCATCATTCATGCACATCCACTTCAAATTCCAACCCAACTAACCAAGCATGGAAAAAAGGATACCTTATTGTTGCCACACAAAAACCAACAATAGGAAGTCTTGCTGCTGCCACACAAGAACCAGCAATAAGAAAAGAAGTCTTGTTGCTGCCACACAAGAACTAGCAGTAAGAAAAGAATATTTGTTGCTGCCACACAAGAACCAGCAGTAAGAGAAGAAGTCTTGTTGCTGCCACACAAGAACCTACGACAAAAGAAGCCTATGCTACCATACAACAGAGGATGCACTTCAAAGGTATGTGTTTCTTGGTTCACCTAATATATAAATCGGTTCAAAAGCATGGATGTTGTGGCTGAAGGAGAATATAGTGGGCACGACATAGATCTTGAAAATGTTTTTTTCTCTAATGTTTTGTATGTACCGTCTCTAGCAGTAAATCCCCTTAGTGTCTATCAGATGACACATATAGGAATGCCTAAGAGAGTCTCTTTCAACTTAAATGGTGTTGAGATAACAGAAATTGCATCCAGGAAACTCATTGCAAAAGGCCTTGCAAATCATCATGCAAAAGCCTATGAGTTCTCTCACTTTGTTGCGGATGCAAATCCCACTGCTCTACTAACTCATGGAAATGAGGTTAGTAGGCTGTGGCATGAGAGGTTTGGCCATATTAATATCAAATATTTGCAGCAATTACAGAAAAACTCCATGGTTGAAGGCCTCCCGGTCATCAAGGCAACCACGGGAGTCTGCAAGGGCCGTGTTATTGGAAAACACCCTGAGCACAAGTTCGATCGGGGGAAGGCAAACCGAGCTACAAGCATATTGGGGCTGATACATTCTGATATTAGTGGTCCGATGCCTGTCACATCCATGAATGGATCAAGGTACCTCCTTACTTTTATTGATGGTTTTTCAAGGTATACATGGGTTTTCTTTCTCAAAAAGAAATCAGAAGTATGTGAAAATTTTTCTGAATTGAAGGCCTTGATCGAAAATGCCTCTGGGATTAAGATCAATATATTGAGATCTGATAATGGATGGGAGTATGTCAGTAATGAGTTGCTGTACATATGCTCTCAAAGTGGTATTCAGGTCCAACATTCAATTCCCTGCACTCCCCAGCAGAACGGAGTAGCGGAAAGGAAGAATCGGTCTCTCAAGGAGATGACCACCTGTGTGTTGGAGTTAAAGAAGCTTGCTGAAAATTTGTGGGCTGAAGCCATGCATGCTACAGCATACATTCAGAATAGGGTGCCACACTCATCCATGAAAGGAAAGACTCCTTTTGAAGCATACTTCGGACACAAGCCGGATGTGTCGAACCTACGGGTGTTTGGGTCCACTGCATGGGCCCGGATTTTGCTTGATAAAAGAAGGGATTTGCAACCGCAAATCATAGAATGTCTATTTATTGGGTATCCTAATGAATCTAAAGGATTAAAGCTCCTAGATATCAAGACCAAACAGATCATCATCAAGAGAAGTGTCAATTTCGATGAGCCTCTTCAGGAGATAAAACTAGTGAAGGAGAAAACTGCTGAATTTCCTTCCTATTCTACTGAATATTTGGATGATGAAATTGGGGGTGATGAACCTAATTTGGATCCTTTGATTTCTGATATCAGTGTGTAGCAATAATCAAATGCTGAATCAGAACCTGAAGTGCAAAATCATCTTCCTACATGGGCCCAACAGACACTCTCCTCCGCAGGAGACAACATTGTAAATCTGGATGATCCAATGAGAACCCAGTCTGATTTCCAAAGAGCAGGTATTTCAATCTCTTGTTCTAAGAATTTGTTTTCCAAAAATTGATATTTGATGATTAGTTCAGATCCAAAATCCTACTACCATGCTTGGAATGATCCAAGATGGCAAGTTGCCATGGATGAAGAGATGAATTCTCTTCAGAAAAACATTACTTGGGAGCTAGTTTCTCTTCCTCCGGGAAGGAAATTGGTTCAATGCAAGTGGGTGTTTCAGACAATGGTTGCTGCTGATGGAAGCACCTACAAATATAAGGCAATCCTGGTAGCAAAATATTTCTCTCAGATCCAAGGAGTGGACTACCATGAGACCTTTGCACTGGTTGCAAAAATGGACTCCATCCGCCTTGTTTTGGCTATTTCAGCATCCAAGCACTGGGAGGTGCATCACATGGATGTTAAGTCAGTCTTTCTGCATGGATATCTTCATGAGAAGATATACATGAAGCAACCTAAGGGCTATATCACTAATCCATCTTTGGTTTGCAAGCTAAAGAAGTCACTATACGGGTTAAAACAGGCCCCAAGAGAGTGGTATTCCAAGATGGATGCCTTCCTTCTCCCGCAAAACTTTCAGAGATGTAGATCAGATCCAAATGTGTATTTAAAGAAGAATTATGGTCATCTAATTATCATTGTTTTATATGTTGATGACTTACTACTCACAGGTAGCACAATTGCCTCCATTTCAGCCATCAAAACTGCTCTCCACAATGCCTTTGAAATGAGTGATTTGGGGCTTCTAAAACAATTTTTGGGGCTCGAAATTGAGCAAAATTATGATGGGATTATGGTCAATTAGTCCAAATACAATTCAGACCTATTAGTCAAGTTTAACATGGCTAAATGTAGGCCTGCACCATTCCATTTCCTTTCAGGGATCAGCCTTGAAGAAGGAAAACACACACCTCCCATGGACTGCACTATCTATCGACAACTGATTGGTAGCTTGTTGTACTTGACACATTCTAGGCCTGATATTTGTTATGCCGTGAATGCTGTATCAAGATACATGCAGTAGCCTCATGATCTTCATTGGAAGGCAACGAAGAGGATACTCTAGTATATTCAGGGAACCAGGACCTACGGCATTCACTATCATTGTAGACTCCGAGCTAGAGCTGGTTGGATACACAGATTCCAATTGGGCGGGTGATTCTATTGATCAAAAGTCAACTTTCATATATGTATTCATGTTTGGGGGTGGCCCTATTTGCTGGTCAAGCAAAAATTAGGCTGCCATAGCACTATCTTCAGCAGAGGCCGAGTATCGAAGAGCGGTGAATGCTTGCATCCAAGCAGTTTGGTTGCAAGGCATTCTTTCAAAGTTTGATCTTGGTAGTACTTTATCCACTGTCCTCTTTTGTGACAACTGGAGTGCTATTAAGATATCCATGGATCTAGTTACCAGGCAGAGGACCAAGCATGTAGAGATTCACATGCACTACATCAGGGAGCTAGTTCATGACAGGACCATCATTCTGCAATACTGCCCGACTAATGAGCAGATTGTAGACATCTTCACCAAGAGATTTTCAGAAAAGAAGTTCACTTACCTCCATTCATTATTGGGGGTGAGTTCATTAGGGTGATCTAGACTACTTTCAGTTTTCAGCTTGAGGGGGGTTTTTCCCACTGGTTTTCCCTCTTTTCCTCACTTAGTTTGTTTTGAGCATTGTTTTAGTTTCAACATTGTACAGGGTGACCTATGGCCTTAGTTGCCAAGGCCCTAGCATTTTTATGCATCTATGTTTTCTAACTCTTCCTGAGTAGAGCTTAAGGGGGGGTGTTGGAGACATTTACCATCATACACACTCTTTTTGGTCAAATTGGCCTAGTTAAACCACTATCCTAAGTATAATTGACATTAATTGACATCAGTGGAGCATTAATTGCCATCATCCAGTCACACCCATGCCTACCTATAGTCAAGGAGGCTAACTTAGCCTTCTCCTACAGTTAAGGAGGCTAACTGGAGCACTCCGGGGGTGATCTGAGTGATATTAATGCACCTAATTGCTAACTGGTGGTTACAATTAGTTCAACCAATCAGTTAAGGTGCCTCCTCTCATTAAATATATTATTTAATTATTATTTAATACTATTTAATGATCTAGAGTCAACAGGGGCGCTTCCACCAACTTCTGATGATCAATTCAGCTTCAGTTAACCTCATCAGGGTTCATTGAAGTCATGGAGCACTAGCACTTAATGGTTGGATTGCTATGACATGTGTTTGATCTCCTTTAGTTGAGATTCAGTCATTTATTGCACTCCGACTTCAGTTAGGGTTTGGTGAGTCAATTAGGGTTTTGGTCAAGTGGTTAACTGAGTGTGAATGAATGGCTTACAGTCAGTTAAGCTAGACTCACTCATTGATTTCGAATTGCCTCCTTAGGTATTTGAATTCCTCATTGGTTCAAGTTATTGCTTGACATTGTTATTGTAACCATTCATTATTTATTAAATATACAGAGAGGAAACCAATTCTGATTCTGATTAACACCATTTCTGAGTTATTTGTTGATTATTTCTTGATGAGAATGATTATTTGTTCCTAGATCAACATGCAAAATAATACTATGAAGGATGAAGAATGGGAGGTTCTTAATAGAAAGGCACTGGGAACAATACGACTATGCCTAGCTTCGTCAGTGGCCTTCAATATTTCGAAAGAAAAAACAACAGAGGGTGTGATGAGCGCATTAAGTAACCTCTACGAAAAACCCTCGACTTCTAACAAGGTATTTTTAATGAAGCGTTTATTTAATATGAAGATGTCGAAAGGTGGATTTGTTGCTAACCATTTAAATGAGTTTAATACACTTACCAGTCATTTAAGTTCTGTAAAAGTGAACTTTGATGATGAGGTTAGGGCTCTTCTAATCTTGGACTCATTGCCAGAAAGCTGGAATTGCTTGGTTGCTGCTGTAAGTAACTTTGTCCCTAGTTAAAACACTCTTAAGTTTGATGATTTTGTTGGTGTTATTCTTAGAAAGAAAATGAGAATAAAAAGCACAAGTGAGACATCAGGTAATGTGTTGACCATGGAAAGCAGAGGGAGACAAAACGAGAGAGGAAGGAGCCCAAGAAATCATAGCAAGTCTAAAAAGGGAATACCCAAGTCCAGATTTGGAAAAATAGAGTGCTGGAATTGTGGTAAGAAAGGACATCTGAAGAAAGACTGTCAAGCATCAAAGAAGAAAGGTGAGAGGCAACAAGAGACTACTCAGGAAGTGAATGTAGCAGGTGATGTGTTACAAGATGCTTTGATTCTTGCATTAAATAATACTAGCGATTACTGGGTAGTAGATTCAGGGGCTTCATGTCATGCTACACCCCATAGGAAATTCTTTCATGATTGTGTTCAAGGTGATTTTGGACATTTTTATTGGGGGATGATGAACGATGTAAAATTGTTGGAAAGGGTAAGGTACGAATTAATTTAAATAATGGAAGTGAATGGCTTCTAAGGGATGTAAGGCACATTCCTGCTATGAAAAGAAATATGATCTCAACAAGGCAGTTGGGAGATAGCAGCTGTTTGTCTATGTTTGGAGAAACGTGGTGGAAGATCACTAAAGGATCACTGGTAATAGAAAAAGGAGATAGGGTAGGCACGTTATATTTATGTCCTCATAATAGTGATTATTCTATTTCTGTAGCTTCCACTGAAACAGGTGTGACGTTGTGGCATCATAGGCTTGGACACATGAGTGAGAAGGGGATGTAGATTATCTACTCAAGGAAACTGCTTCCAGATCTGAAGTAGGTAAGTTTGGAATTGTATGAGAACTATGTTTATGGAAAACAGAAGAGAGTTAAATTTCTCAAGGTTGGGAAACAAAAGAAGAGTGAAAAGTTAGAGCTTGTCCATACATATGTATGGGGACCATCTCAGGTACAATCTCTTGGTGGATCTCGTTGTTATGTTACTTTTATTGATGATGCAACTAGAAAAACTTAGGTTTATTGCATTAGACAAAAATCTGATGTGTTTGATACTTTTAAGAAGTGGAAAGCTTTGGCAGAGAATGAGACAGAAAAAAGGTTAAAATGTCTCATATCTGATAATGGAGGCGAGTACTGTAGCAAGGCGTTTGACAGTTACTGTTCACATAATGGGATTCACAGAGAGAAGACATCCCTAGAACACCACAAGAAAATGGTGTGTCAGAAAGGATGAACAAAATGATCATGGAGCATGCAAGGTGTATGCGATTGCATGTAGGGTTTCCCTTACAGTTTTGGGCTGATGCTGTAAACACTGTTGTTTATTTAATAAACAGAGGGCCTTCAAGCGCTTTGGATGGTGGCATTCTAGAGGAGGCATGGACAGGTAAACAGGTTAAATACTCATTTCTGAGAACTTTTGGTTGTGAAGCATTTGTCCATATTGATAAAGATGATAAAACAAAGCTTGAGGCTAAATCCAAGAAATGTACCTTTATTGGATATAGGGTTGATGATTTTGGTTATCGCTTATGGGATCTTAAAAATTGCAAAATCATTAGGAGTAGAGATGTAGTATTCAATGAAAAGGTCATGTACAACGATAAGTTGTAGGGAAAGAAAGAAGAAAAGAAAAAAATAGAGTACACAGTGCTTGATGAAATCAAAGAAAATGAAGTTCCAAAGGAACCAGAAAATCAAGAGCAGCAGCAGGTACCTGAAACTCCTGCAACTATAAGAAAGTCTACCAGGTTAAGTAGACCCCCTGAACGATTCTCTACTTCACTGTATTATTTATTGATGACTGATTCTGGTGGGCCAGAATGTTATGAAGAAGCAATGTAGGTAGAAACTAGAAAGAAGTGGGAGCAAGGCATGGATGAAGAGATGGAATCATTGGTAAGAAACCAGACTTGGGATCTGGTTAAGTTTTCAACAGAATAAATGGGTTTACAGGTTGAAGGAAGAAGATGGAGGCAAGAAGCGGTACAGGGATAGACTTGTTGTAAAGGGGTTTGCACAAAAGAAATGTATAGACTTTGATGAAATATTTTCTCCCGTTGTTAAAATGACTTCAATTAGAACTATTTTAAGTCTAGTGGTGGTAGAAGATTTGCATCTTGAATAGTTAGATGTAAAAACAACCTTTCTCCATGGGGATTTGGAGGAAGAGATTTATATGCAACAGCCATAGGGGTATGAGGTAAAAGGTAAGGAGAATTTGGTTTGCAGGTTGAATAAGAGCTTGTATGGCCTAAAGCAAGCTCCAAGGCAATGGTATTTAAAATTTGATAAGTTTAAGACAGAACAAGGTTATCATAGATGTCATTCTGACCACTGTGTTTATTTCAAGAGGCTAGATAACGGAAGATATATTATCTTGTTATTGTGTGTGGATGACATGCTTGTTGTAGGGTCTAACATGCAGGATATAAATGTGCTCAAAAGAAAACTAGCGAATTCATTTGCGATGAAGGATTTGGGTGCTGCAAAGCAAATCCTTGGTATGAGAATAACAGGAGACAGGAAAAGTCACAAATTGATGTTGTCTCAAGGTGAGTACATAGAAAAGATGTTGCAGAGGTTTAGAATGCAGAATGAAAAACCAGTTAGTACACCTTTAGCTATTCATTTCAAACTAAGAAAGGATATGTGTCCAGAGACATAGGAAGAGATAGATTACATGTCCAATATTCTCTATTCCTCAGCGGTTGGAAGCTTGATGTATTCCATGGTGTGCACAAGACTATATATTGCACATGTAGTGGGAGTTGTGAGCAGGTATATGAATAATCGAGGTAAAGAGCATTGGAAAGTAGTATAGTGTATTCTCAAGCATTTGAGAGGTACCACTTCTCATGCATTATGTTTTGGAGGTTCAGAAACTGTTCTATGGGGATATGTTGATGCAGATATGGCTGGTGATAAAGATAGCAGGAGGAGAACCATAGGGTATGTGTTTACTATGGGTGGAACAACAGTAAGTTGGATTTCAAAATTACAACAAGTTGTTGCACTTTCAACAATGGAAGCAGAGTATGTTGCTGCTACAGAGGCTAGTAAGGAGATGATTTGGTTGCAGAGGTTCATGGAGGAATTGGGTAAGAAGTAGGAGAATAGTAGGTTGTATAGTGACATCCAGAGTGCCATTCATCTTGCAAAGAACTCAACCTTTCATTCAAGGACTAAACATATACAACTCAAGTACCCTGTTCTAGAGGAAGAACTGTTAAAACTAGAAAAGATACATACTAGCCAGAATCTTGTAGACATGTTGACAAATGGAGTAACAAGATAGAAACTAAGTTCTTGCTCGGTTTCTGTTGGCCTTCAAGCATGAAGGTGAAAACAAGAAATTTTCCAAGTCCAAGGTCCAGAGCATAGTCCAACAAGAGCAATAGCGGTGGAGTTGTTGTGGTCAGTATCCAAGTGGGATATTGTTGGGTGTGGAGCCTGATCTTCCAGATCCAGAGATATTATTAAGTTGTGTTTGTACTCCAAGTGTACTATACACTCATTCCCCCTGCCTTGGGGTTTGGGATGTGTGTTGGCCAATAGTTTTGTGGACCCATGATATTAGGTTAACCGTAGTATTTTCCCATGGTATTTTCCCTATAAAATAAAGCATTGTAACACGACTGTGTATGGTATTATTTTTTATTGTAAACAATCTCTATGATTTTTTGGGAGAGACTGTGAGAGCGTGAAGAGGAAGTGCAATGATTTTGCTGCAGGCTGTATGCCTTCATATTTCTGGACTGTAATAAAAGGACCAGAAATTTCTTTGTGGACGTAGCCCATCGTTTGGTTGAACCACATTATATATGTGTCTTTCTGTAATGTGTTTAATGTGTTTTTCATCTTGTTTAATGATTTAACTGTATACATGTTATTGCTCTGCAGTCCCGTTTTCTAACACATATTGCATGTGGGATAATATAATTCTCCAAAATAACATCTCTTAATACAATACCATGGAAAAATACTCTAAACAAGTAAATACAACACCATGTAACTATGGGTTAAATGAATTACTCGTTTACAGAAGACTATAGACAACTTTCGACATAATACAAAGACATTATTACCTTCCAAGGAATATAATATATTCCAACATTTTGACCACATCATCCTCCCTCTTTTTCTCCAAATAAAAGCATGAATGCATTTTCTTTCCATCACTCTTTAGCTTTCCCACTTTCTTCATCAAATTCATGAGCATCTTCATAGATTTGGAAACTGCTTTATGCACATATGGAGGATTTGACTAGGTTTGGTAAGCCTGGTTTTTGACCAATTCGAATAGCATCCTTATGCTTTCGAACCACTCATGTAATTATATATTTGAGCAGCCTATTACTTCATAATTGGATTTTGTACACTTACTCAATACAGATTAGTGTTATGCTCCAATTTCAGTCTCCTTTGGTGTGAATTTTGCATGTTTGATTATCAATTTTGTGAGTGTAATTGCTCTATCACTTGGGTTCAATTTCCACATGGTATTAGAGCCTTTGTAGATCGATTTCTCTCCTTCTATATTGCTATTGCAGGTTCTACATCTTGAGTGGGAGCACATTTTGCTAACTGGAGGGCATAATTGCTAAGCTATGGACCAATCTTAGAAGATCATCTTAACTACATTCAATTTCTTTGAGTGGGAAACTAAGATGGAGATATTGTTGAGAGAGAAATGTCTCTACAGGGTTACCATGGCAACTGAGGCAAAGCCAAATATATGCAGCTGCAGAGAAAATTAAACGACACAATAGGAGGGATGAGGCCTATGGTCTTTTGTGTTTGAGCATTTCAAGAGACCTCCTCTTTCATCTTGATGGATTGACAACACCTAATGAGGTTTGGGAGAAGGATGTAGAGAATTTTGGAAATATAGATGAGCTGAGAGGACATAAAATAGAGAATGAATTGATCTCCTTGAGTCCTAGTAGCTTTGAATCATTGCAACTCTACTTTTCCAAGTTTAAGGCCCTCGTTTTGCAGCTAAAACAGCGTGGGATCGAAAAGAAGGAAGAGAAACTAGTCTTGGCCATACTCTCTTATCTTGGTCCTGACTACTCAGTGTTTGTTTCAACCTTCCATGCCACCAAGTTGACAGCATGATCCTAGAAGATGCCTAAACTTGCAGAGTTCATGGAATCCCTCACCCAGGAGCAAGGTAAATTGGTGATGATGGGCACCATCAAACCTTCCAAAGACCAAGATTTGGTTGCTGGAGATTCAAGGGTTGATTCAAAAGGCAAGAAAAAATATAAAAATCCTTCTGAGCAAAAGAGAGACAAGTCAAATTTTCAAGAGGAGCCCCAAGGCTCCAAGAAGAAATTCTAGAAGAAGAAGAATAAAGGAGAAATGAGCAAGTGTGCATACTGCAGTAAGGTCTATCATCCCTAGAGATCTTGTATGAAGAAGCAATTGAAATGTTGACCCAACTCCTGGAGAAGAATAACATATCCCTTCTTGATTGCTCAAAGAAGAGGGAAGGAGGATCAAATTCACAAGACAAAGAGAGAGTACATGCCTTGGTTGCTGGCACATCAATCTCACCTAGCTCATCATTGACTCTAGATCTTCTAGACATATGGTTTCGACAAGGGAAAAATTCTCCTCTCTTGAAATGTTGAAAGGTCCACCAATAGTTTTGGGAGATGACTCTCTCACTCACAGTTTGGGGAAGGGTAGGATTGATCTTGACCATGGTAATTTCAATAATGTGTTGTATGTTCCAGGTCTTTCCTCTAATCTCTTGTCAGTGTATCATATGACTCACACCAGGTCTCCAAAGAAGGCCATATTCTCCCTAATGAAGTTTAAAACATTGATATTTCAAATGGTAAAGTCATAGCAAAAGGTGTTATTGATCACACTTCGAAGGTATACAAGTTTTCCCATTTTCTACCCTACTCAAACCCCTCTTCTCTTCTTACTCGTGCTAATGAAGAAAGCAATAATTGGCATGAAATATTTGGCCATATGAACTATAAGGATCTTTATGACTTGAGTGGAAAATATATGGTCATAGGGTTACCAAATATCTAGTTTTCTAAGGGAGTCTGTCAAGGTTGTATCCTAGGAAAATACCTAGAGCACAAGTATGAGAGAGCTAGCCATGAGAGAACCTATGCACCTCTTGAGTTGATCCAAAGAGACATGGCTGGTCCATTCCATCATATGTCCATGAGTTAATACAAATATGCACTCACCTTCATAGATTACTTTTCTAGGTTTTGTTGGGTCTATTTCCTAAAGCACAAGTCTGAAGTTTTTGACCTCTTCAAGGTCTTTTGAGCCTTGGTTGAGAACTAGTCTAGGAGGAGACTCAAGATCCTCATATCTGAAAATGGTGGTGAATATGTCAAGTCTAATTTAATTTAGTATTGCAAATATGTAGGTATCTAGATGCATCATTCGATCCCTTACACACCACAACAAAATGGTGTTGCTGAGAGAAAGAACAGATCACTGAAAAAGATGGCAACTTGCATGATGGAGGCTAAAACTTTTCCACCAAAGTTTTGGGCTGAGGCTATAAAATCTACATCCTACATCTAGAATAGGGTGCCTCATAAGAAACTTGATGTTATTACTCATTTTGAAGCTTGGAGTGGGCACAAGCCAGATGTGACCCATTTCAGGATTTTTGGCTTAAAGGCTTAGGCTAGAATTCCAACTGAAAAGAGGAAGGATTTGCAACCCCAAATCCAAGAGTGCCTATTTGTTGGGTATTTTGAAGATTCCAAAGGTAAAAAATGATAAACTTTAGCACTAACAAAGCTTTAATTTAAAGAAGTGTTTAGTTTGAAGAAGAGCCTTTAGCAGCAGTTGAAGTTGGAGAGTCCTCTTCATCACCAAAACCATTGATTGTAAGTGAAGAGACTAATGAGTTTGCTGATTCTGATATGCTTGATAATGATGATTTAATTGTAGATCCTAACAGTCCTACAAGACAAAAATGGGCAGCAAATACCTTTCATGTAACTAGGGAACTAGTTGAAAATCCTAATGACACTAGGAGGACTAGATCTCAATTTGAGAGTGCCCTTTGTGTGAAATATCCTCTATTTGCTGAGAAGTTCTATCTGATGGTTGAATAAGATCTATAGACATATGAAGATACCTCAGATGGTCCAATATGGCAAAAATCTATGGAAGAATAATTCAGCTCTCTCCAGAAGAACAACACTTGGGAATTGGTTGATCTCCCCCTAGGGAGGAAGCTAGTTCAGTGTAAGTGGGTCTTCAAGACTAAGTTTTCTGCTGATGTTTCACCTTTGAAATATAGCAAGTATACTTTTATTTCAAAGGTGAAACCATTTTTAGCAAGTCTACTTTTATTCCTGGTTACCAAAGTGCAGTTCTATTTTTTCTGAAAGATGCCTTGCTTTACAACAGTTTTAAGGCAAAAGGAAAAGCTAGTCGAGGTGTAACTGCCTTGTTTTTTTCCCACATCATCCTCCCTCTTTTTCTACAAATAAAAGCATGAAAATGGTTTTCTTTCCATCACTATTTAGCTTTCCCACTTGCTGTAGCATATTCATGAGAATCTAAATAGATTTGGAAACTGCTTTATGCACATATGGGGGATTTGACTAGTTTTGGTAAGCCTGCTTTTTGATCAATTCGAATAGCATAATTATGCTTTTGAAACACTCACGTAATTATATATTTGAGAGCCTACTAATTCATAAGGTTGAATATTGTACACTTACTCAATACAAATTAGTGTTATGCTCCAATTTTCGTCTCCTTTGGTGTGAATTTTGCATGTTTGATTAGCAATTTTGTGTGTAATTGTTCTATCACTTGGGTCCAATTTCCACAATGGGGTGATTTAAAAATCATATGCATCCAATAACTTTATACTAACAAAGTAAAAATAAGGGTTGACACGAGTTCCTAATAGGCCTTAACTAACAAACATATCCTTTTTAAATTTAATTAATTATCCACTACTATCTAATGTTCCTTATTCAAAGGAGATGGTTTCATACAATATTAATTAGAAATTCCTATGTAGCCTAAAGTGGGGAGGATAAGGTAGGACTCCAACATTCCATCCCCCTTCAAGAGATGCACTGTACATAAGGGTAAAGGTGAGGGAATTGATACAAATCACTATTGGTTCCATATGACATATTTTGGTTACATATAATTCCAAGGACCAAGACTTATTAGATTGTGTGATTGAATTTCTTTGCATGTATCAAATACTTCTTTACACTGGATCCAAAAGGATCTCTCTTCATCAATTTATGGTATCTTGGTATAGACTTTACAATATGATCCCATGACCCTCTTGAGGCAAGGCACATGAAATACTAGATGAATCTTGGAGTGATATGGTAAAGCGATCTCGTAGTCCACCTATCTAATTCACTATATCATCTTATATATTAGGCTCACAAAAAATTTGAAGAACACCCCTAAAATTATATGTATAATAAATGGGTGAATTCCCATTATACAGAAAGAGTGAATGCTATTTTTTTAATCATATATATANATTATAAAATATTGGTGAATCTTTCATTGAATTATAAAAATATGTAAATTCTTGATAAATTGGTTGAAATTTGACTTAATAAAATTTCCTAGATAGTTTTGTATTCACATTAGATTTTTCATGTACTCTTACACTAAAATACCTTGTAAGAAAAATATAACTTCAAAGTTAATTTTTTTATGTTACTCATCCCAACTATTTGTATGATACTAAGTTCAAATCTCCTTAGAAATCAAATGTGGATATGATTTAAAAAATGTTTGCAATACACAATTTAGTAATTGATCAAAGTGTGAAACTCATTTATCCTACTACACTCAATGTACAATCAATTTTCACAAACTATGTTATACCTAACCATTCCCCTCAATATAAAAATATAAATACAATAAATATAGTTGTTTGAAGCCCTACCTGAAATAGAATGCTTGACAATATCTATCTTAATGCGCTAAAAAAATTCAATGGATGGTTGCATTGCATCCATGAGGATGTCCCCATTTTCTAGTATGTCATGCAATCAAAGTGAATAAGTTACATGTAAGAGAAAGATAATAAGACACTTCTCACAAAACACTAAAATGAAATATAACACCATTTTTTATTCTACGAACTTTCTGTATAATATTAGTGCTCCTCTTTATGTATGATTCACAATAGGGAAAATTTTAGAAACATGCATATCAACATATTATTTCAAGTTTTGCTTCAGACACCTTACAATAAAGAGTGTGTTAGTGACCAATACCACTTGAAATGTAACATTATTATGTGATCAAAGGCTAAAGTTTATAAAGTAATTTATGAATATAGCTCGAATCCTAAAGGCTAAATGTAATGATCTCTTAGTCATCAAATCAAAAGTATAATTTAATTAGAGGAATGTTGGCCTCATTTGCAATAGGTCTCCTACAATGAATGCGTAGAAACCTAGTAATCTAATGCATATACCATTTTTATCTTCACTTAGCAACACATATATCATTACCCTTTCTGAATACCAACATGTATTTTCAAAGAAAATATGAAATACACATAGTAGATTATAAATGTTAAAGATTATTAAGTCATGCTACAACCTGAAAGGAAATACAAACATCTTTCCTTGAACCATCAAATATTTAAAGAGAACGATAATAATTATGAAAACACATTGAATGCATAAATCATAACCAAAATGATCCATATATTAATCCTAATACCTTATGTTTCACAAATAAGCAATAAACATGATAAAAGATGAACACAATTTTTTTTTCTCAACAAAGGTATTTAAATTTAACCCAAACCCCATGGATCAATTGAATTCAAATGAAACCAATCAAAAATCAGTTAAGTATCAAATGAAAACTATATAATTTAAGAGACTAACAAAATATTTAACCAAAATAAATGAAAACTTCCAAACTTAAAAAAATGCTCCAAATGCAAGAAATAAGCAAACCATTAAAATTTTCCAAGATATCAAAGCTAGAAATCCAAGCAGCTTCATGTACTTTAGTTTTAAATTTTTAATGAGCTCATTCTTGCTTATAGGAAATCTTGTTAAATTAGTTTTTTAACCTTAAATACTAGGACACTATATATGAATAGATAGTTCCCAACGTCATTTCTTGTCACATATACGAAAAAAACAATGTGTTAGGGTGAGTGCACAAAGTTGAGGGACCTTTTTGAATTCAATATCTATAAAAGAGGAATGATCCCAAGAAATCCTGAGCCTACCAAACCTAGTCCCAAGCCTGCCGAGGTGAAGGCCAACTATGATAGTTAACCAAAACATGTGCACATTATGTTTCTGTAAAATGCGTGCACATTTTTTAAAACATGATTTATGCCCAAAACAGGTCGTGCATGTCATGTTCTCCACAACAACGAATCACAATGATTTTAGGCGACCAAAACATGTATCAATGAATGCAATTTGGGTGAGAAGGGCATACTTTTTCCACCTTGAGGATCAATCTCCTCATTCTCAGGTATTTACATCAAATTCCATCTGTTTAATTTCACTAATTTCAGTCATTTGTATTCCCTAATATGAATTCAAACCATGAATTTTTTAATTTGTATGCCCTAAAAGAAATTTAAACCATAACTCGAGTCATTTGCATGACCAAATGAAATAAAAACCCCAATTTCCTCATAAAATACAAATCAATTTCAATATATGCATATATACTCATGAGCATCCTTGTGAATCCAAATCAATATTCACAAATATGCAAAGTTTCTCAAGTATATAGAAAGGTTGCATACAACTAAAAAAAATTCAAGTAGAATTCATATCTTCCCCAAAATACATAAACAAAGATGCTAAATGACCTATAGAGTCCTAAAAAATTCATGCCACAATAAATAATAACATATCAAAATCCTTGCTAATATTGGGAATTTATTCATCAATAGCACCATTTACCCCTCCTCTAGGCTCTATCCCTTGCCTCTACTTGGAATATTGAAGTTGTTCCTCCAAGGACATTATTCAACACCTTATAGTTTGATGAAACTTCATAATCCAAGTGTTAAAATAAGGTAGAGAAGCTTCCCATGCATAATAAATGTTTTCACTTGAGTGAATGGTACATTTTCAACAAAGGTGTTAAGGTCAGGAAAAAAGAATTCAACAATAGGCTCTACCAACATAAAGATACATAGGGAGGTTGATCTGTTTGATTACATTCCAATAACATACTATCATACATGATAGAATCCATTGGAAATCGTGCAATCATAAAATATTGAAAACTATTAATTCTGTTGAATTCTAGATCCCAAACCACTATACAGAAATATGCAAAGTTTGTCGTGTGTATATAGAAAGAGTGCATAGAACTAAAATAACAAATCAACTGGAATCCATATCTGCCCCAAATTACATATAAACAAAGATGTTAAATGGCCTCTATATTCCAAAAAACTTCACACTACAACAAATAATTACATATATCAAAATCCTTGCATATATTGGGATTTATTCATCAATAGCACCATGTTCCCCCTTCTCTAGGCTCTAGCCCTTGCCTCTACCTAGAATCTCGGAATTGGTCCTCCAAGGGAATTAGTCAAGACCCTATAGTTTCGATGGAACTTCATAATCCAAGCCTTAAAATAAGTTAGAGAAGCTTCCCAATCAAAATATACACATATGACATTTAATGTATGCATCAAGCAGTTGAAATTAATACACATATATGACATAAATTTAGGATGGAAAAAAGTTAAATGTTTATTCTCTAGTGTAAAATTTGTTCAATTGTAAATTTTTAATTTTTAATAGTTCATGTTATTTTTTGTACACTAGTTTTACATTTTCTCTTTCTTAGAGATCTCATTATACCATGTTTATTTTTATAATGATATTTTTATTATATTTGTGATTACAGTGGCTACTATAATACCGCCTGAATTAATAATTATTATTAATTCTATTGGAAAAAATACTTTATTTATTATTTTATTGTTTTTATTACTTTTGATAGAAAAGTCAAGAATAAAACATTTTCATTTACTAAAATATCTTGAGGGGGACAAAAGTGGAGATAGTTGTTGAAGAGTGTTTGATGACCCACAAGAGGAAAAATACAAGTGGCAGAAACCACTGAGTGAGAACTGAATATGTAGGAGGCATCATCCCCCAAAATCAGGTCATAACTCCTAGTTGAGTGCTAAAGAGAAGGAGACTCATTAATGACCAAGTTCTAGGAAAAATACTATAAATTAGTATGCCCATAAGCAACAGGAGGCTAGAATTGGACGGGGATTAACATCTGTGAAATGCAAGAGATGACACATTGAAATATTTTTCTCTTGTGTTTTAGCGAACAAGCTCAGGGGTTCTGGAGCAAGTAGATTGCCTACTCTAGGAGTTAGTTGGGAGGAACAACTTCTCCACTTTTGTTTTTCTAGCATTGGTGTCAGGTTCTTATTTTTTTTCTTATGATTTATTTTAGTTACGGTAGAATGTGTATTTTAATTTTGAATCACAAATATACGTCTAGGAGAAATGTTTATGCATCCATGTTTTTTGTAGTCATATCAGATCTGTACAATGTTAGATTATTTCTTAACGCATCTAATATCGGGCATCCATACCCGCATCAATGATTTCTAGTAATGTTATTACTGTAGTTATTAGTAATTCATTCTGAGCATAATTATTTAGATCTGGCTGTTGTTGACCTGTTATGGTTTCAAATTCAATACCTGTTCTTTAAATTATTTACATGCCTATAAATTATTCTTGTTAAATTAATCTCATAATGTATTATGGAATAGATCTAGTTAATTTGTACGATCGATACTATTTCAGATTAGGATATTAGGGCATCAATTTAAATAATTATAACTTATTCAGCTAACCAATTATAGATCTACAAATATCCTATCAATCATTACCTTATCAGTTAAACGACCATATTTTATGGGAATCTGCAATCCGCATTACGAAAGGTTAATTGGCGGAATCGATTATTTCTAAAAGTTTAAAGTACAACCCAAAATCCGCACTACGGAAGGTGAATTGCAAGAGATTAATCCCTAAAAATTTTAAAAAGGAAACCCGCATTCCACAATCCACATTGCGGAGGAATAATTTATAAAGAGTTAAAATATGTTTCGCAATCTGCAATCTGCATTCTATAAGGTCAATTTCAGACGGATAATTTATAAAGAGTTAAAATATGTTCCGTAATCCACAATCCGCATTGCGGAAGGTCAATTGCTAAGGGTAATTTATAAAGAGTTAAAATATGTTTCACGATCTGCATTGTGGAAGGTCAATTGCAGAGGGATAATTTATAAAGAGTTAAAATATGTTCCGCAATCCGTAATTCGCATTGCGAAAGGTCAATTACAGAGGGATAATTTATAAAGAGTTAAAATATGTTCCAAATTCCACAATCCACATTGCGAACGGTCAATTGCAAAGGGATAATTTATAAAAAGTTAAAATACGTTCCGCAATCCGCATTGTGGAAGGTCAATTGCGGAGGGATAATTTATAAAAAGTTAAAATATGTTTTGCAATCCGCATTGTGGAAGGTTAATTGTGGGAGAATAATTTCTAAAGGTTAATCCGCAATCCGCAATCCACAATTGCGGAAGGAATATTGAGGAAGAATAATGCAGAAGGTAAATTGTTGAAGGAACGTTGCAAAAGGTTATTGCGGAAAGAATCTTGCAGAAAGGCAATTGCGGAAGGAAATAATATTGTGGAAAGGTTCTTACGAAAAGGGAATTATGGAAGGAAAGAATCATGTGAAAAGGTTCTTGTGGAAAGGAAATTGCGGAAAGGAAATTGTAGAAAGAAATAAAGGAGCTTGTAGAATAGTTGTTGTCGAAACTCAATTGCAGAAAGATTGAGTTGTGGAAATACTAAGCTTGCGGAGGGATATTTGCAGAAGGTTAATTTTATTTGTAGTTTAATGGAGACACACAATCCGCAATCCAAAATTTGAATTTGTGGAAGGGTCCTTGTGGAATGATCATTATATAAGGGTCAGAATGATCATCGTGGAAGGAACAGTAAATTAGAAAATCAGGATTAAGACATTTAAATGAATCAAAGATTAATTGTCAGAAATGGGTTCTGATATTGGTAAAGTTTGAACGAGCAAGTAAATGCCAAGAGTTTTCCTTAAAGTCTCAATGTTCAATAATGCCATGTTATAGATAAGGAATTAAATAGTGTGTCTTTAGATATATGTTATATAAATATTTTATTTATTTATTTATGGATTTTCGAGGTGTGTTACATAATGGTATGAGAGCATGGTTACAACACTAGGCCTAAATTGGCTCAACACTAGAACTGCTACAGAAAAAAGAAAACTAACTTCTATTATATTTTGGTTAAATTCTCTTACAAATTACAACAAAGAGAAGAAAAACTATATTTTTGTAGGGAACATGGAAGATGCAGAGATGTCTGCAAAGGAGGAACGTCACCCAGAAAAGCCTTTAAATCATGAAGAGGAAAACATAATGGATGGGAAAATTTGGGTAGACTTAAGAAATCGTCAAGATAATAAATCTAAATTACAAAGAAATGACAAAGAGTTAAGGTCTGAATTAAGAAAAGTTAAAGAAGATAATGAGCGAATTATAAAGGCTTAGGAAGATCTAAACGCTATCCTGTTAGCTAAGATTCATAACGACGAAAAAAATAAAAATAAGGAGTCCAAACGAGAAATAATTAAAACTGCACCTTACAAGCATAAGGGAAGAAATCTATAATTGTCCATCCATAAAACTGAAACTTCCAGTGAAGAGTCAGTTAAACATCACATAAAAAAAAACGAGAGTCAAGAGAAAGCAATGACGATAACAAAAATAAAAATAAATACAGACCCTATGAGGAGATCTCTAGGAAGTTTAAGAAAATTAAACCACCCATGTTTAATGGGGAAATTGAGAAGGGCGAAGAGGTAGAAGCATGGTTGTTTGGAATGAAAAATTACTTTCAGTTATACAACTACTCTGATGAATTAAAGGTTGAAATGGCCATCTATAAACTGTCTGGAAAAGAAGATATATGGTGGAAATACATAAAAAGGTTAAAGGGATAAAAGAGAGATATGTAATCTGGAAAACATTTAAAAAACTCTTCAAAATAAACTACTTATTAGAAGAATATTATGAAGAAAAGGAAAAATAATTTTATGAACTAAGGCTAGGAGAAATGACAATGAAAGAACTATGCAGTGAGTTTTTAAGTCTGCTTTGTTATGTTCCTTATATAATTGATGAGAAACCTAAAATACATATGTTCCTCAGTTGTTTTCCCATCATGTTCAAAGAATGTACTGAGTATGACAATCCAAAGACGCTAGAGGAAGTGACGAGGAAGGAAAACTTCTATTATGACCAAAACAAGAATAAAAGGGAAAGTATACCAGCTTGGAAAAATAAAGGGCCAAATAATTTTGATCCTAGAAAGAAGAAGAATAAGTTCCATAAAAACACAAGAAATAACTATAGGGGATATCAGGGTAATAACTACCAAGGCTTTAAACCCCAAAATTATACAGTAAAATAAAATTGAACTATCTTTAATAAGAATAAAGCACAAAAAGAGCCCTTAAAATGTTGGGAGTGTGGAGAGCCATACTATTTTAAATATTTTCCAGTAATAGAAAAGAATTCTAATGTTCATTCTATCCAAGAAGCAGTTACGGTTTGGGACATGGCAAGGAGCATGCCAAGAATATGCCCTGCATTGGAAAATCAACAAGTAGACCACTAGACTTCTATGGTCAAAATTGAAGGTATGATAAACAACCAACCTATATCTATTTTAATTGATCCAGGTGCAATCCTGAGCTATATATCACCTAGAATAGTTGAACAATGCAAATTGGTACCTGAAAAGTTTGACAAATCGTGGCTAGTATAATTAGCCATAGGTACAAAACATAAAGTTACTAGTCTTGTTAGAAATTGTAAATTGATGATGAATGATTTCCTTACGCATGTTAATGTAAATACTCTTCCATTAGTATCCTATGATTTATTAATAGGAATGGATTGGCTAGAGGAACACAAAGTGGTATTAAACTTTTTTGAGAAAATGTTTACCTGCACTGACGATAATGGAGATAATTTAAAAGTAAAAGGGATCCATAGGAAGGTGATCATCTGAGAAATCTATGCATTACAAATGAAAAGATCCCTAAGGAAATGATGTAAAGTGTTTGCATTCTATATAATGAATGATAACAAAAATAATAAAAACTTAAACTAGAATACGTACCAGTATTGAAGGAGTTTGAAGACATCTTTCTGGAAGAAGTTCCTGGACTTCCTCCAAAAAAAGACATCGACTTCACGATTGATCTAATACTCGGAGCGGTACCAACATCGAAATCTACATACCGAATGAATATAATAGAACTTACAGAGCTAAAATCACAACTACAAGAACTAATTGACAAAACGTACATTCGACCTAGTGTCTCTCACAGGGCATCATTGGTCTTGTTTGTGAAAAGGAAGGATGGAACATTAAGATTATGTATAGATTACCGACAGTTAAATAAAATGAGAATTAAGAACCGTTACCCACTTCCCTGGATGATTGCATGGAGATATCAGTTATAACATTTAGAACAATGCACAATGGCATAAATGCACAATGACAACAATGCACAATAATGCACATTGACAACAATGCACAACAATGCACATTTACAATTTTCTTAACAACGATCCAATTATATATACAATGTTAATTTAGCAATGTTAAATTGTATTCACAACAATGCACATTTACAACTTGTTCTTGACCACAACTGAGTTATATTAAATAGCATGTGAAATCATGTGAGTGATGCACCTAAACCACACAATATACTAACACACTTAACCTACAAAATAAGAAACTAATACAACTAAGTAATGAACATAAACTCCTAACCCAAATAAAAACTTAACACGTGTGACAAACACACATAGGATATGCATCTAGACTCTCACACACATGTGATGCACTCATGCAACCCATATAAGTAGGTTATATTTTATTGTGATGACACTCATATAGAAAAATGAACAATATGGTAATGGGGACACACATAAGTTAAATGTGGCACTATCCTATTAGCATGACCCTTGAACCCTAAACAATTAATCCCTTTATCATAAGCCCCATTTAAAACTCACCAACTACACTCAAACCCTTTTTATCCTAACCCACTAACATTGTTAAGCCTAACCACATAACTTATTTTATGTTTCACCCCAATCACATAAGAACCCAATGTACTCAAGTGACACACATAGGGAACAAACCAATCTAACTCATGAACATGAATACCTAACCTACATAAGCACTTGTTCGACCTATTAAAGGATGCACATAGATGCCACACCTATGGAACACAATTATTTATTCCACATAATTGATACTTATCTTTTACCTTGACCCATGCAACCCTCTTTTAACACTAATCCATATAACTTTAACCCCATTTATGGTTAACCCACTAGGTACCCCAAAACCCCCAATCCATAACTTACTAATTATCCTAACTCTAATTACATAAGTCAATTTGCAACATACCTAAAAAAAATAAGAACCCAACACACCTAAGTAAATGACCCAACTAAGTGGAACACATAAGCACCTTACCCATATAAGAACCTAACAAACATTTCAAGTATGCACATAGTTGACACACCTAAGTGATGCACCTGTGTGGCCCACATAAATGAGATTTCCATTTTTCATGATGACATTCATCTAACGAATATATGGGATGCACATATATCATCTACAAAAAAACTTATAGAGGTCATGCTTGATCAATAACACATAATAAATCATGTGTATGAGTAACTATATACCCCCAAAATATTTACAAATGATTTGAATACTTGTCCAATTCAAATGAAAGAGATTAGCAATCCCGAAAAGATATTTTTTATAAGTGGATCCTAAGAAACCACAAGGACAAGTCAAGGAAAGTGACAAATCTAGAAAGGATCAGAGGGATAGCATCAATGAAACATCACCTCCATTTTTTATATGGAACTTTGAATTATTAAGAACAACATTAATTGCTCAAAATGAAAATATAGTGGAACATTAAGGACATGTCAAATGATGTGGCACACTAAGTACATAGAAATATTTTAATACTGAAATGTGGTAGGTTTTAGTGCCACTCTTTGAATGTCTAATTCTAGAATCAAAATAAAAAATTTGCAAAGTTGACCCCTTTGTGCAAAAAATACACATACCCTTACTAAGAAAAACTCTAGTTTCCAAAATCAACCTATAAGGAATATCTTGGCCATTAACCTATAGGAGAGGGGTAACCATGACACTATCTTGGTTTTTTTAATCCAATATATTCAACGGTTCGTCAACTCAATCCATAGTCGTCATTCTATGGCATGTTGAAGCTCACCTCCTAGAGGATTTCAAGGACACCTATTGAATCCCTACCCAGGGTATATAATTACAACCATGCATAAAACTTGGTTTTCAAGAGGTATCGCAAGGTTTTTTAGGCAAGAACGCATGGGAATTCTAGTCACAATTTATCGGTTAATGAATTTGGAAATTTGGCCTCTGTGTGCAAAAATTGTGTAGTCCCTTACTGAGTGAAACCCTAGTTTCTGAAATCGAGCTAAAATATATTCTTTGAGACATAGACATAGAAAAGAGGGGAACCCCTAACACTATTCTAATGTCCTGAATCCAATGGATTTGATGGTTTGTTGATCTGATCCATGGTCATCATTCTATGGCATGTTGAACCTAACCTTTTAGAGGATTTCAGGGACACATGTTGAATCCCTACCCGAGGCATAGAATTATATTCCTACAATAAAAATAGGTTCCAAGAGGTACCACAAGTGTTTTTAGGTAGTTTCCATGTGGAATAACTAGCCACAAGTTCGCGGTCAAGGAATTTGCAAAATTGCCCCCTAAGTGCAAAAATTGCATAGTCCCTTATTGAGCAAAAACCCTAGTTTCCAAAATTGACATAAAGTATGATATCTAGGCCATGGAACCATAAGATAGGGTCAACCCTAACACTATCCCTATGTCTTGAATCCAATGGATTTTATGCATCGTTGATCCGATCCACTTTCATCATTCTATGGCATGTTGAAGCTCACCTCCTAGAGGCTTCTAGGGACACCTACTGAATCCCTACCAGGGGAATAGAATTCTGATTGTGAAACAAAAATGGGTTTTGGGAGGTCCTAAAAGTGTTCTTAGGTAGGTCCCATGTGTGAACACTAGGCACAAGTTCTTGGTTAAGGAATTTGCAAAATTTATGCCTATGTGCAAAATTGCACAGTCCCTTATTGAGCGAAACCCTAATTTCCAAAACTGACCTAGAAGATGAACTATGGGCCATGGATCGAGAGGGGATAGGAAACTCTATAACTATACCAATTTCTTGAATACAATGGAGGTGAAGGTTCATTGATATGAGCGACGGTCATCATAATATGGCATGTTGAAGCTCACCTCCTAGAGGCTTTCATGAACGCCTCTTGAATCCTTACTCGAGGCATAGAATTCCAACTGTGCAAAAAAAATGGGTTCATGGAGGTCCTACAAGTGTTTTTAGGTAGGTTTCACATGGTAATTCTATCCACAAGTTCTCGATCGATGGATTTGCAAAGTTGACCCCTATGTGCAAAAATCGCATAATCCCTTACTAAGCGAAACCCTAGTTTCCAAAATAGACCTAAAATTGATCCCTGGGCCATGGAACCATAGGATAGGGGAGCCCTATAAATATCCCTATGCATTGAATCTAATAAATTTAACATTTCATCGATCTGATCCACATTCATCATTTTATGGCATATTAAAGCCAACCTCCTAGAGGCTTTCAGGGACACTTGTTGAATCCCTACCCAGAGCATAGAATTACAATCATGCAAAAAAAATGGGTTCAAGAGGTATTACAAGTGTGTTTAGGTATTTTCCACTTGGTAATGCTAGCCACAATTTCTTGGTCGAGGAATTTACAAATTTGACCCCTATGTGCAAAAATTGAATAGTCCCTTACTAAGTGAAACCCTAGTTTCTGAAATCGACATAAAAAATTATCTATGGGAAATGGAACTGGAGGAGAGGGGAACCCCTAGAACTATCCCAATGTCCTGAATTCAATGGATTCAACGGTTTTTTGATACAATCCATGATCATCATTCTATGGCATGTTGAAGCTCACCTTCTAGAGGCTTTCAGGAACACCTATTGAATCCCTACCCGAGGCATAGAATTCAAACCATGCAGACAAAATGGGTGCTGGGAGTTCCTACAACTTTGTTTAGGTAGGTTCCATGTGGGAACTCTAGCAACAAGTTCTCGTTCAAGGAAATTGCAAAGTTGACCCCCACGTGCAAAAATTGCATAGTCTCTTATTGAGGAAAACGCTAGTTTCCATAATTAACCTAAAATATGAACTCTGGTCCATGGACTTAGAGGAGAGGGGAACCCTTGACACTGTCTTAATGTCTTGAATCCAACAGATTCAATGGTTTGTTGATTCAACTGACAATCATCATTCTATGGCATGTTGAAGCGCACCTCCTAGAGGATTTTAAGGACACTTGTTGAATCCATACCTTGGGCATAGAATTCCAACCATGCAACAAAAATAGGTTTTAGGAGGTCCTACAAGTGTATTTAGGTAGGTTCCATGTGGGAAATTTAGCCACAAGTTCTCAGTCAAGCAATTTGAAAAGTTGACCCCTATGTGCAAAAATTACATAGTCCCTTACTAAGTGAAACCCTAGTTTCCAAAATAGACCTAGAAAATGATCCTTGGGGCATGGAACCAAAAGAGAGGGGAATTTATAACACTATCCATATTTCCTAAATCTAATGGAGTTGATGGTTCATTGATATGAGCCACGATCAACATTCTATGGCATGTTGAAGCTCACCTCCTAGAGGCTTTCAGGGACACTTTTTGAATCCCTACCTGGGGCATAGAATTCCAACTGTGAAACAAAAATGCGATTTGGGAGGTCTTGCAAGTGTTATATGCAGGTTCCATGTGGGAACACTAGCCATAAGTTCTCAGCCAAGGAATTTTCAAAGTTGACCCCTATGTGCAAAATTTGCATAGTCCCTTACTTAGTGAAACCCTAATTTCCAAAAGAGACCTAAAAGATGATCCTTGGACCCTGGACCCATAGGAGAAAGGAACCTCTGGAACTATCCTGATGTATTGAATCCAACAGAGTTGATGGTTCATCTATATGAGCCACACTCATTATTATATGGCCCATTACAACTCTCACTATAAGGATTTCACGGACACATGGTGAATCCGAACTCGAGTCATAGAATTCAAACCGGGAAGAAGAATTGAGTTCTATTAGTGTGACCACAACAAAAAGGTTCAAAAAGATATGTGGGAGCTAATATAACCTAGTTATGCTACTTGGTTTTTATTTTGACCCCCCAATGCAAGAATTTCCATGTGTTCCAATGATCAAAACCATCGTGTCATATATGGACAAACAAAATGTGCCTCCGTCCACAGGATCCACAAGAGTCAGTCACCCCTACCTTTAATCTGATGCTAGGAATCCAATAAAATTGTTTGTTTCATGATCACATCCATATTTGTTTCTCTATGCATGTTTGCAAGTAGCTCCATGTATCCATTGAGGGACACATGCCAAATTGGACCTAGGGAAAATTTGTAGAGGTGTGAATGTTTGATACTAGATATTTGTTAATGTTGACATTGAATAAATGTTATTATTGATTGGTCAATGATAGTTAGTGGCTACAAACTAGGGTTTCTAGGATTTTGAACACAATCTAGGATCTAGGTTACAAACTAGGGTTTCTAGGGTTTAGAATTCAAACTAGTGTTTAGGATACAAACTAGGGTTTCTAGGATTGGCTATAGGGTTTCTAAGCTAGGATTTCTAGGCTACGACTGTATAGGTTTATTAATCATGGGAATATTTTTATACCTTATTTTAACACTTGCATTAGGAAGTTTCATGAAAACTTGGGGTGTTGACTATGTCCTTGGAGGACCAACTTTGAGATTCAAGGTATAAGAAAGGGATATATACTAGAGGAGGGGGATACAAACTATGGTTTGCATGGTTTAGAATACAAACAAGGGTTTCTTGGAATCTTGTGCATATTTGTATCACAATGGATTAGGCACAAAAGGATGCACATGAATATATATGTACAATGAATTTTTTTTGGCATGCATATATAGTTGCAGCATGAAGTTTTTTGGAATCTTGTGCATATTTGTGCATAATTATTTAGAGTCAAATGAAATTTCATTGACAGTTTCATGGAATCTGTCCCCCCAATGAAAGAATTTATAGGGTTTATAGGGTTTGGAATAGATTTAGTCTATAAACTAGGGTTTCTAGATATTTGGAAGTTAGCCTTGAAATATTTGGTGTGTTTAAAAATCATGTCTAGTTAACATTCCTCAATGGGGACATTGAATTTGAAATTAAATTGATTGGTCAACTTAGGGATTCTACAAACTAGGGCCTAGATTACAAAATAAGGTTTAGATTGCAAACTAGGAGCTAGTCTACACGCTAGGGTACTTTAAATACAAGCTAGCATTTACAAGTATGAGCTTGGGATTCTAAAACTCCAATAATGGCATTGACAAGATGTAAATGTGTAAGTATTTGATAGTAGATATTTCTCAATGGGACATTGCATTTAAACTTATTTTAAAATTTTCATTAGGAAATTTCATTAGGTTTGAAGGGTTTCTAGGGATAGATCAAGTTTCTAGGTTTGTACATTTGGATTCTAGGATTCTAAATTAGGTTTTTTGTGATAGATTGGGTTTCTAGGTGTAGATTGCATGATTCATGTAAGTATGAATATAATACAAAAAATCTATGATGAATCTTGTAAAATTTATCAAATTGTATAATTCTATGCAACTTATCAATCTATCAAGCTGCCAATGTACAATTGCAATAGTCAAATTACTAATGTCAATAATCAATGAGACCATGAAACAAAATCATGACATGTAACTGTACACCACATAATTATAACCTAGAACACAAATTCCATTCATACCACATACCTAACTACCTACATGTGGTCATTCGACTAAACCATTAGGATCACCTCAAATACCAACGGTATCCTTTAACCTCTCGTACTTGGAGTAAGGTAAGAAGTATCATGACTTTGATGAGTTCTTCCTTGGAATTGTTTGCAACTGGAGGTTTGTTCCAATAAATAAGTTTGTATAATGGTAACAATATTTCTTGGTCTATAATATTTAAATACATAACATTTTTTCTTTAGTGGATGGGAAACCTGTGTCAAATATTCTCCTTTGATAACCATCGACCTAATCAGAAAATCATTGCCCTTAGAGTCCCTTAATGAGACATTGAGGGTCTACTTCCCATCCAAGCAATGTGCTATCCAATAATCAGTGCCCCATTCATTGCCTCTCAAGGAAACCACTGTGTATATCTGCCTTGCAAAAAATAAAGTGCCAACACATTAGTCAGTTAAATAAATACAACTAGTCATAAAACATTTCAAAATTATAAAGATATTAGTTGAACCTGGTTGTACGATATCTGAAATGTGGTCATAGTCTAGTGAAATACTTGATTGGTCCTCCTCCAACTTGGATAATTGTGTAGTTATATGTCGACCAATGGGGAGTGATGCATGCTCCTAATTTTCAACGCAATCTATGGATTCACAATTTTCCCATTCACCACTACTACATGGAGAACAAAAACAAGAGAGTTTCCTTGTCCACATTTCAAGTATAGCATTGTTTGACATTCTAACTGAATCAAAAGCACAATATTCTTCGATGGTCTTACAGTCATATAGGTGTGATCAATCGACATAGACCACCTCTCAAAAATATCTATGTACATGTGATTTTCGAGTTGATTGGTATTTTTTCCTTCTTGCTCCCTCCCCAATTACTGAAGAACACCATTCAACAATGGTATTTGCATTTGTGTTGATCGAAATAGTTGTGAACTTCATTTCTTGCCTATGTAATGTTTGAAACAAATAAATTTGTTTACTACAGAAATACCCAATGTAAATAGGCTAAATAGTCCATAAACAACAATTATGAATACAAGTATATATATGAAATAAGATATGATGATTGAAAATTGATGATAGTGCCATAAATATATAAATCCTAAAGGAACTATATGGTGACCATTCACAAATGAATGTGTCCTTTAATAATTAATAATCATTTATCAATATTGTTATTTATTATTATTATTTATTTATACGATAT
>LPNX010439901.1:203278-273670 GCA_001517045.1 Pseudotsuga menziesii
ACACCATTTGGACAAGGCCCTAGATTTCTGAGAAACCCAAAAGTGATGGAAAAAATCCAAGTTTAGACAAATTCTAAAACTAATGCAAAAATGCCAAGTTTTAGAGAAGCTCTGAGAAGGGTTTGTGGCCAAAGGCCAGAATCAAGCCCAAGAAGGGGCTCTAATACCATTGAAACAAATAATATGTGTTTACTATAGAAATACCCAATGTAAATAGGCTAAATAGTCCATAAAGGAAGTATGAATATAAGTATATATACTAAATAAGATATTATGATTAAAAACTGATGATTGTCTCGTACATATAGGAATCCTAAAGGCACTATATGGTGACCATTCACGAATGAATGTGTCCTTTAATATTTAATAATCATTTATCAATATTATATATATATAACAAATGCAGTCTTGATACATGCACCTGCTCCATCATGTTCCCCCTTTCTGTGTCCGGTCTCAAAATAGTTACAAATATATGGTACCTTGTGCCTAGTGTGGAGTATACACAACCATTGTAAGAAATGTGCATTTTTTTATTTCCCTCCATAACCATCAAACCAAATACAATGTTGTTACATCTGTATATTGTTATCCTTCAAGTGATTGTAGAATAATTCAAAATTGTGTTGCACAAAATCCAAGTCTTGACACGTGTCACAATCTATTTATGTATGTATTTAATGTTGAGATTACAATTTCATATGTAACAATCTATTGATATATGTATTTATTGTTGATCTACCAAGTACAGGCTTGTGACTTCATGGAGGGATTCTTTGAAAATACACAACAATATGTAAAGCATGTACATGTGGCTCGTTGGAAATATGAGAATTTTAGAACATGTAGGGATACATTTCATATTCAGACTATCTTATCAATGGTTGATTTTGTGGAAAACTACAATATTTAAGCTCAAAATGATATTCAGATTCAATATTATCACTCAGACCAAGTCAACATAATGGTCCATATCACTTATAGACATGGGGAAGATAGTATTGAATACAAAATGGTTAAATTGAAGGAGCATCACTTCTACATAAAACATATGAAAATACAATCTAAAGAATAAAATAGTATTCAATAACTCATTACTGACATGAGAAGTGACCAATTGTGTTTTTCATTTCATTCCCTCCATCGATATCATATGTGACATATTTGAATGAATGCAAGTTCATACTCATCAATGACATGTATGCATTTTTCCAATAATGTCATTCAACCGCGCCTTGGGCATGTCCCATCTACGCAAGGTCTTTGATAAAATGTGCAACCTTCTGTCATTCTTTACAAAATGATATGATTAAAGTATCTAGATGATGTCGGTGGAAATTATCTTAGCATTCAGGCACAAAGAGTGTTATGCAATACACACAATATATGTATATATGTGTCATAATAATAATCGTACTCATTGTGGTATCGACAAAAACATGTGTTACGAGTTGTGTTTATTTTAACATACCATCATTTGGATTTATCGAAGGATCTCTAGACCAAGCTAAGTTCATTATGGGGTCATGACTAAATCTCTCATATAATTATGTTTGTGTCATGTCAATAAAATGTTTAATGTGGGGCTCATGATCCATTCAACCCCTTCTCAATTTTAATACATATTTTTGGTTGGAAGAAGGTCTAGTGTTGTCATGACAAAAGTATTACACCAATCCCTTTACCGCATCAATGAGCTTCATATCAGAGCAAGAAGGCCCAGGCATTTATTTGACCATAGTCAAGTTGTTCTATTATAACACAATACCTATTGAGTGTTTTGACATCCAAATTAACAAGTTTGGATGTAGGTTTAAGAAGACGAAGGAACCTAGTGCTTTTGTTCATGATTGATTGTGACAACACACAACAAGCCACATTGTGATCCTCTGAATGATATATATTTCCAATTGTACTAAATGAATCTACTAAACTTGTTACAAGATGAGACCTTGGTTCATAACTATTTAACATCTTTATCCTTAAGTTTATCCTTACAACACTCATACACCTAGATTTTAATAACAATAACAATAATATACATTTATCTCCATCACATTTAGAATCAAAATAGTTAACAAGTGTTTGTTGAGTTTGATATGCAATACTGCGTTTAGATAATGTACCTTCAAGCGAACCAACGAGACTTTCATCGATTTGTATATGTTTTGGAGTTCTTTGATGTGAAGTTGCTAATGGAGGTAGGGAGGTTGGAACCATAGCTTGTACCATATCACCCGACCAGTTTGGATTTTCAACATGAGCTTCATGCCCTTCTCTATTTTGTTGGAGGCTAGATAGTGGAAATTGGGCATCCTCTTGGGTGGTATCAATAACATTGTATTATTCTAGCATGCAATCCCCATGCAACATCTCTCTAAATTATACACTTGTATACCCACATATTTTTAAATCAACAAAGATTTCAGGTGTCCTTGATGTGCAGCTACATTTTAATACTTGATCAGTGCCATGTGGTGCTTTTTCTTCAACTATTGTGGAAATTGAAGGCCCCTCAAGTGAATGATTATTTCTTTCTTTTTGTGGATTGGTATGAAAAACCATGGCATCCTGTACAACCAGAAATTGTTGAGTAACCATAGAGTTTCTTCGATTGGTCATGTCATTTATTTTCTTTTCTCTAATATCTTCAAGGATTTCATTGGGAATCTTTTTCCTTGCCTATTTTCTTGCTCGATTGCACAGATTTCCCTTCACCACAATGATCAATGATATATGGTTCTCCTCAATTTGAGATTCTTGAATATTAGTTAGTTTGTTTCCCAATTGTGTCTATACTCTACCACAATAATCAATGGTAAATAATGCCTTTGATGCTCCTCAATTGCAAGAAAACGGATGGTGGAGATGTTCTATGGTGCTCCTCAATAGGAGATTCTCCAAGTTTGATATGTTTCTTGCTCAAGTTTGATATAAAATGATTATATTCACGAATTATTAATTAATATGTAATACAATGGTTATACACATAGGAGAATTCAAATTCCTAAGATAGGATTCGAATCTACCAACTCAGATTGACTCTGGAGCTAACTCGATGTGGGAAAATCATGAATGGAGCTCACTAATGCAACTCCGAAGAACTAACTTAGTCTAAAATCAGTTAATGGATAAGGGTAGGTGAACAAAGGCATTGACACTCCCTTCAATAATGCAAATTGGCACTAGGATAACTAATTTTGATCTAACTAATGGTAACTGGAGCATAATTGAACATAATTGATTACCTACCAAGGTCAACTGAAGGAGACCACTAGTGGAACTTAGAGTGGCTTTCTAAATTATAGGGATTCATCCTTGAGGCACCTAAACTCATGCAATTAGGTGCAGTAAGTGGTAGATGTCCCCTAGGTGTGTTCCCCATCTACTAGTGGAGTGATGAATACCTCCCAAGCTAGGAAAATAGACAATTAGACTATGTGGTCAAAGGGATGATCAATAATAACCCTAACAGTACAGACCATCAAATTTATGAAATTTTAGATATAGATAACATTTTTCCTGCAGATTCCTAATATATATATATATATATATATATATATATATATATTCTTATTTTTCTTGTGTCGTGACTACTTAACTCAAAAAACACACTATTAGTGTTTCGTCCATAAATCTTCCGTTCCTCAACTATTTTGAAAAAAAATTGTATGGTGTACTAGAGGAAACTAACCTCTACATGCTATAAAAAAATTGTTTCGAAATAATTTCATTTAGACCTTCAAATGATGCACCCACGCTTGGCGTATTGTTTTTGAGGTTCGATTAAAAAACAAATTTAAAAATTATTAAACTTTTTTGTGGAAAAATAGTGGTGCACTAGTACTAGTTATTCTCTATATGTCTACTAGTTTTCATAAGTTGATTCCATCATTTGGGAAATTAAATGATGCACACACAAAAACATATACCTTATAATTTGTCCCAAAAATAAATAAATAAAGTGTATTTTAAAAAAGATCAAACTTTGGATAGTTAAGAATATTTTCAATAATATTTTTATATATTCTAAAACGTCATTCAATTTCCTACATTCCATCTTTTGATCTCGTCACAAGATTCATTGTATATGTGTCTCAAAATCATCTATGTAAGTTGAGGGATGCCTATTTCTAAAATTTTCTATTGCATCTAACCTATCAAAATAGACTTTCATCAGCTTGCAAACACCTGTTAGTTAATTATCAAAACATCAACCTTAAAATATCTTGCATGAAGGAACTGTAGCTCCAATACCACACTGTTTAATACGAAGTATAGACTATTGAACCTACTTTTACTTGAAATGCAACCTCACGTTTATAGATGGTAATCTTTCTCCCAATAAGAATTTATATTTTTCAACCTACTCCAAAAATAGAGGAACATTGAAGTCAAATAACTAACAAGAATTACATCATCTATTATATTCCAATCATTATTTAGACACCACCAATGAAACAAATAAACCAAAATAAGAGTCCCCTCGTGTATATTGATTTAGATAATATCTTGTGGTATATGAATTTCCTCATTCTCATGTTGACCCTCATTTTCTACATTCTAAACATAAACTTCTGTAGATGAACTATCATTATGATCCTACAAAATATTATGTTCCATATCAATTTCATAAGAGAAATTTGTTATATTGTATTCTCCCCTTCTGTCACAGTTTGATCACTAAAGTTCTAGTGCTCCATTGAATGAAAAATTGGTAATATCATACTTTGTTACATATAATCTTAAACATGTATCCATATGCTTATCAAGTTTGTTCCTCAGCTTTAAATTCAAGAATGATAGTGCACTAAACGTTCTCTGATCCTTTGTTGATCCCAAAATCATGGTTTGACATAAGTTTGTTAATTTGAAAAACCATGACATGTTTTCTTGTAGGTATTGGTTTTCACCTAAAATAGTCAATAATTTTGTTATTGCACCATATTCTAGAGGTTTTTCAAAAACATGATATTGATCTGACATTGTTCGAGCAAAGCAATAGACTTGTTGATATAATTTTGATGAATATAATATACCTCCAATTTCTTCTCCTTGGACTTTGACATTCTTTTTAAAGCACTGCACTAAAATTTTCAATTTTGCTAAAAAGTCAACTTTTAAAACTTGTTTATATGTTGTTCAACATTCTAATATTGAGGGTATACCACAGACATGGCCTCCAATAATTCATCTCGCGGAAATCAATCTCTTATCTATGATGCTAGTATGTTGCAATTTCTATAAAGTTGTGTCTGAGTGAAATCACAATATCATTGAATTGGTCTCTTGAGACATGGAACTCTTTGGTGGTTTTTCCCATCTTACTAATATAATGAAAAAGAACCATATATCTACACACTGCTATACACAATTTCCCATAAATTTCTCCATTAAAATTTGATTGTTTCACATACCTAAGTAGTAAATATTAAATAAAGATATATAAATAGCTTATTGAAGTTTGAATCTGATTATATATATATATATATATATATATCAACAAACACTATTACTTGTTAACTTAAATTAAATTAAATTAAATATTGTTACATCTACGGTAACAATTCTAGGGGGGGCAATCGAAGGGGCCTTTCCCTATCGGCTCCATTTTTTGGGACTCTAAACTCAAAGGACCCACAAAGTTGGATTAGTGGGAATTGAACCTTACACCTCAAAATCAATAGTATTTAGACTCTGACTCCAATCAAGTGAGCTACCCCTAAATGTTAATTTAATTTTATTAATCAATCAATTCAATATAGTCTAACCTAAATATAATAGTTTTATGTTCACTAAAACTTAACATAAAGCTATCTTATGAATGTGTGTTTTACCTCTAGTTATCCTATTATGTTAGAATCTCTACAAATATAATTATGCTTATAAATATCAGTTAAACCTCTCTTATGAATGCGTGTTTTCCCCTCTAGTAATCCTATTAAGTTAGAATCTCTACAAATATAATTATGCTTGTAAATATCAGTTATGGCAGCAGCTTTTGTTTAGATCATTGTTACCATGAATGCGTATGAATGTATTTACAAATATGATTATGGTCTCTAAGTTACATAGAAATAAAGGAACATACAAGCTCAAAGGAACAACTATTTCCTTCATAAATTGATTCTACCCTCCAATTCTATTTAATATCATGCGTGTTGCATTCCATCTAATTTTCTTCCATAGAAAATAAGGGCTCTCTGCAAATTCATTGCAATTCAGTGCTACAAAAGTACAAATGTGTCGGGTTTTGACAATGTACAATTCATCTAAAAGAGGATTTACCTTTTTTAAATATAAATGTTGAGGAAGTGTGCAAATGCAATGTTTATGGTTCTAATTTAACTAATTTATATAGTTTTGTATATATGCAATTCTAAATAATTTAAATCTAATTTGAGTTTACATGCTATTTTTAATAATATATATATATTTTTTTAAAAGGACACGTTTCAACTCTAAAATGATCGCGGAAAGAATTACACATCTCTACCTTGCTGGGTTGTAATAATAGTTTTAGATTGTTTAAGAAAGTATAGTTTTGAGTTATTTGTTTTATGATGTTTCAAAGTTTTGGGTGGTTCCAAGATCTTGAAAAACCCTAAAATTTAAGTAGAGAGGAATTATGTCTTTTGAACAGTGACTTGAAAATGGTTGAATATCAAAACATTTATTTAGACTTTTGCTATAAAAGAAAACCATGACATTTATTAATATTCATACTGAGAGTAGTGAGTTGCTTTACAACTCATTGTGGGGAGATGTTGTCACTTAATGTAACATAAAAATTAAAACCAAATGAAAAGTAATTAAAAAATCCATGTAAAATTATAACATAAAGAAATAAAAATAATTAAAAAAGTCCATGTTAAAACCAAATTAAAAGTAATTAAAAAATCCATGTAGTTGCACCGCTCGATTAGCTATGTGCTCTACAACCCACTCTCAAGGACATATAGCCAGATAAAGTTTTAATCATAGTTTTAAAAATCGGCCGAACCGGTTTCAAAATCGGTTGATTCATCGATTTAAGGGCTGACCGAGTCAAACCGGTGAGCAAATCGGATCGGTGACCGGTTTGATACCTAACCGGCCGGTTTGGACACCGAATTGACAGGTTCGGTACTGAACTGGTTTGCTCGGCCGATTCATGACAAAAATCGTCCGATTTTTGTGAAGATCTGTGCACTCCAAAATCAAGGTTTTTTTAATGTTTTTTTTCATTTTTGAATTTTTTCTCCTAACCTAAATTACCTAACCCAGCCTATGACCTCTTTAGTGACTACCCCTGACCCCCCAACCTTCAATTCCATGTGTTGTTAACTTGTTGGCATCATGGAAACCTAGAACCTTGGAGAGTTAGCGGTCGGTGAACTCAGGAGTCAGAACACTAAACCATGAAGTTTGAACTTTGAACAAACTATGGAACTTGAACAGTGGACTGTGCAATAGTCACTATTATGTAGCTAACTATGTAGCATGTCATTTTTTGGACTCTACAAGCTATATACCCTAGGACCTATAGGCCTCATGGATTATGTATTTTGTTCCATTTCGAGTCTGCTAGATATGTATTGCGCAGTACACTTTGTGCCATTTTGAGATATTAACACTTATATGGTATATACATCGGTAGACTTCGGATATTTTGTCTCTATAGCTTTGAAATCATGGATTAAAATCTTGAAAATGATGTTTTTCTTTAAAATTTAAATATTTTATGTATTTTTTAGTAAACCGATTCATTAAATTCAAATCGACCGATTTATGACTGATTCATTACCGATTCTGATTCCAATTCAGAATTGACCCTCGTCCGATTCCGAGTCCGATTCTGATTTTTAAAACTATGGTTTAAATAATAAAAAATAAAAAAATAAAAACATGTGGTCTTAAATTTGTTTACATATGTTTTAATGAAAATTACATATATATTTATATGCCAATTTAATAATTATGATTATTCATGAGGTGTAAGTTTTTTAGATGTGTAAAAAAAATCTACATCTCAAGAAATTGGATCCCTATGAATGCTTGATAGATCTGAGTTGAAGATGGATCTATGTTGGTCTTATTGCATTGAGAGTAGCCAAGTGCTCTACAACCCAGTATGGAAAAGATGTTGTCACATAACTTATTGTTATGTTACCAAAAATAAAATTAATTAAAAATTCATGTATGTTCATAAAATATAAAAAAATCCCCTATCTATCCATCACCAAGAGAGATGAAATGTTTGGAGGTGTAATTTTTTTTTATGTAAAAATTTTAAGTTAAAAAAAATTTACACCTCAAAGAATTGGATCTCTTTGTGCTTAATAAATCTAGGTTTAAGATGATCTATGATAGTAAAATAAAAGATTAAAACCAACATAAATTTATCTTAAACCCAAACTTCTGTGCAATTTTTTTGAACATATAAAAAAGTTGGATAAAAAATTTACATATCAAGAATTTGGACTCCTCCAAGGGCTTGGTAAATCCAAAATTAAAATAAATCTATGCTGATATATCTAATCTATTTTTTTTTTCATTATCATACACATTCAAGATTATTTTAATTATATAATATTTATTTATTAAAAATTATTTTAAAAATAAAATTTCAAAATTATTTTATAATACCACAAAACTATAAAGATATAGAGAACCCATTTAAGTTTATAGAATTTGTATTCTTAACATTTTGACGTTTTTATGCAAAATTCTTGATTAAGATTTTGCAAATTCATGCTTAACAACATCAAATTTTGTGCAAAAACTATAATACTTATTATATACTCAATTCAATTTTTTTTGAATTTGTTTATTATCTATCATTAAGTTTTCTAATGTAATATTATTTGATTTAAACTTTAATTTATATATATATATGTATGGAACCTTCATATAATGATTTTGTATAAACCGAAGTTGCTTAAACTATTTTTTTGGTTTAACCCAAACTACATAAACAGTTAAACCAAGAACTTTAAAGTTGTCTCATTAATCTTTATTATTGAAACTTAACCAAATTTTACTTTACTCGTTTTAAACCTGCTAAATATTGAGGAGGTGGCAATGCCCCCTCAGTGTTGTTTTTGGATATGCAAAAGCTAATAAAAGCTAATATAAACCAATTCGAGAAACAATGAGTTGATAAAATACATTGAAGTGATAAAAGATAGATTGACCTATTTGCCCGATCATTTGCACCGATCGGACGGCCGGCAACGTCGGATGTGACCACTCATGCTAGCCAGGTCGTCCGATCGGTGCAAATGGTCGGTTCAGTAGTTTACTCCATAAAAGATAATGTAAAACTTACTCTATATGTTTTTCCAAGAGACATTGTATAGGGAAAATACTCTGATTGGCCTCGCTCGTCTTCCTACGATTGCTTGATAAGTGATTGGTCCATTTGACACTGATAACCTGATGGACGTATCCACAAGAACAATTGTTGCTAGTGGATCAGAAATAAGCATTGTTACTATGTTATTTATTTCAATAATATATAGGAACATACCTATAATCATGTAACGTATGTAATAGATGAATACTCAACGATGTTCCATGGCCATATAGATATGGGGTTCATTGGGTTGGGTTCCGTGCCCATAAACAAATTGAAGAGCTTCATTTTATCTTTATCTTCATCTTAAGATAATTCAAATTCATCTTTATCTTCGAATGATAAAAGAGGAATTTGCTTCCTAGGAATTGCTATGATTGTTGCGTAACCTGTAATCACAATTCATTAAGGCCGTGCAAGAAGATTTGAGATAGGGAGCATTCCACTAGGAGGATTCCATGGTGTTGTTGCTAAGGTCAAGGGGTGGGATGTGTTAATAGAGCAAGTTTTTTGGAGGGACATTTGAGTGATCTACTATGGGCCCAACCAAGACTTGTAGACATATCAAGTTGGAGGCCATTTTTTACTGCTTTCCCCTAAAAATGGTTAAGGATGCCCAAAATTCAGTGTCCTAGTCCCTCAAATCCATATTTTGGCTCCTCATTTCTAGATTAAGTTAGTCCCTAGCCTAAATGTTAGCCAATTTATTTTCCTCTTTGATGTTCCTTAACCCTTAAAAATAGAGCATGACTAGGTATACACAGATTATAATGCAAAAATCTAGAGATTATCTTGCAGAATATAAGATACAAAGACAATTCAATGAAAATATGAAAAAATATACCCTTGTATTGTGATAATCCAATAGAAATTAATGTTTTCTTTCCTCTTAAGGTTGGATGACCTTTCACTTGAGTATATGTCCAACTACAACAATACTCAACAAAACTACCATAGCCTCATAGCTCTTTAAATAGGCTTTCAATAACCAATACACTAACTACTTATGGTCTCATTGATTAATGATTACCAACTAGCTAGTATGTTTTAATTAACAAAGATAGACCTTTTACATTAAGTAAATATCCAATGTTGTCTAATAGGCCTTATTCAAAGGAGGTGGTTGCATTTATTAATTGAAAACTTCTATATAACATAAAGTAGGAAGATTAGGGTAGGACTCTAACATGCCCTACCCCATTAAGGGAATTGTTGTACTCGAGGATAAAAGTGAGTGGATTGCTGCAGAATCACTGATGGTTCTTGCACGCCATATTATAGTTACATATATTTCCACTAGATCAAGACTTTTTGTGCTATATTTGCATAGTTGACTATCCAGTGTCCAATTATGCTTCTGGATGGAGCCAAATGGAGCCCTCTTTATCAAGTTCTAATAACTTGGTATGCACTTTGTAATTTGATCCCATGACCTTCTTGAGGAAAGAAACATGAAAGACTATATGAATCTTGGAGTGATATGGTAAAGTGAGCCTGTAGGCCACCTGTCCAATGCATTGTATGATCTTATAGGGTCCATATAAATTTAGTACTAGTTTATTATGGAGTTTATTTTTTAGTATGTTTTCTTATTAGGTTTAAGGGAACAAAACACCTAATCCCCTTTTGTAATTGAATGCTCTTAGCGATTCTAATCAACTTGGTATTTAATTTTGTTTTGAACCATAACCAAATTGTCCTTAAGAACGCAGAGAATATATTCTATAGTGCAAAGTGTGGTGTCCATTGCATGAATCTTGGAGGTTCTTGGTAAACAAGAAACCATTGAGAATGGATTTTTTCCATAGACTTCTTCATATGGTGTCAATTTTGTATCTCTATGATAACTATTATTATACCACCATTTTGCAAGAGGAAGCCATTATTCCCGTTAGTGTACACATTTTTTGAAGTAAATTATTACAAATAGATTTATATCAACCTATTACCACTTCTATCTGACCATCAATTTGGGGGTGATATGGCGTGCTTAGGTTCAACTAGGTATCCTGAAGCTTAAATAACTCTTGTCAAAATTCATTGGTGAATTTAGGGTCCCAATCAAACACAATGGAAGTTGGAATGCCATGTAACTTAAAAATATGATCCATGAAGACTTAGGCAATTGATGATGGTGTAAAAGGGTGTGAAAAGGCATAAAAGTGAGCATACTTGGAAATATGATCAATGGCCAACATGAGGACTAATTTATTACCTACTTTTGGAATCCCCACTATAAAATCCATGGAGATACCAATCCATATATGGGTTGGGATCAAAAGTGGATGTAATTCCCATGGCGATTTCATTGTTTCACCCCTGTGTATTTGTAAAGTATCACAATCTACTTCAAAGATTTGGATGTATTTTTTCACTCTTTCCCATAAGAATGAATGCCTAATCCTTTCATAGGTTTTATGAAATACCAAGCGACTTGTTGTGGGTGATGAATGAAACTCCTATAAGATTTGTTGTTTTTGAAGACACAATTATTTACTAGAAAAATGCATTGTTTATACTTCAATATATATTTGTGCCATGCATACCTTTTATGAGGCTTCAAGTATTCTAACCCTTTGGATGATTTGAACTATGGTGTTATTTGCTGACAATTCTTTATTACCTTCATTAATCCAACTTGGAATTAGTAACGATAATGAAAATAGGGATCCATCATCCTCAAATTTCATAGGTCCAATGCATTAGACAACACATTTTATCTACCCTTTTTACATTTAATCGCATAATCATACCCCAACATATTAGTAAACCGCTTATATTACTTTGGTGATGATGACCTTTGTTCAAGGATTTATTTTTAAAACTATGATGGTTAACTTTTATCTAGAAAAGTCCCATATGAGATATGGGTGTCATGTTTCAACCACATAAAGGATAGCCATCATCTCTTTTCCATATGCATATTTTCCCAAATTTTGGATCACATTATATTTTACTAGTGAATGCCAAAGGATGTCCTTCGTACATCAAGAATGCTCCAAGACCTCTTCTTGAGGCACCACACTATAAGGAAAAATTCTTTGTAAAATTAGGCATTGCTAATACTAGAGTAGTCCACACATTATCCTTTAAAGTTGAGAAGGTATAGCTAGAGGATTCACTCCAAGCAAAGTCATTCTCATTTAGAAGTGGAGTTAAGGGAGCCACATATTTTGCATATTTTTTCACAAAATTTCTATAGTATCCCATGATTTCAAGGAACCCACACAAGATATTAAGGGTCTCAAGGTGCGGCCAGTCTTTCATAGCTACCAATTTCTGGGTGTAGTGTTCCCATCCATCATTCCGACCATAATAAGTAGTTATGAATTTCATGTTTCTACATTTCACCCCATGGGAAACATAAACTAATAAATGCATGTGCATGTGCAAGAATACAATACAAAATATAATTAACAACTATAATTTTCACACACAATATTCATAAATTGTCATAATAATCATATTCATAATAGAAAGTAAATAAAATCATTTCACATTCATAGACACAGAGAATACTTATCTTTTAACAGAGAAGATCTAAGAAACTGGTTGTGTAAGGTTAGTTTTCCACACACCCATAGGTATTAGTTCTTGTTAACATCCCCAAGCTAGGATATGAAGCCACAATGGTAAATAAACACCTACAAACTACTGTTTCTCAGCCCAAAACACATTTTCTCTCATGCTTAACCAATCTGATCAACATCGAGCGATTACAGGAAATTTACTCAACTATCCTAGGCATGTAAATTTATTTTACCACCCCTCAAAATACAATAAAATTTACTTCACTTCTCCATAGTTCCCTCAGAAAATCCAAACCAAATAGTGCTTATCAGTGTGTGTAGAAAGAGTTCAACGTGTTGTATGCTATTAGAGAACATCCTATAACATCAATTCATGGTTTCTCAAGCATCCAATAAGAATAAAATATGTATTGGGTGAAGGTTATTATATTTCCCAACCTTTATTCCCACCTACATCCATCTTCACTCCTCTAACGTCTGCAATTTCCTCTTCAAAATACTAATTTTTGGATAATTTCAAAGTTTGATAATTGTCTATGGCAATGGAGAGAACAACATGAAGACTATATGTAGTGAAAAAATTTGCATGGTAAATGAGTGATAGAATCCAAAGGATATGAGAGGATGGTGAAAATATAACTAAAATTACTTCTGGCCATATAAGGAATGACTCTGACAATTATCATAGAAATATATTCAACCTATGCTTCCATAACTACATGAGAAGAGTTTTCCCACCAACCTCACACATGCATTCAATGATTGAATTTAATAATGTGATATTTATAAATAGACTTGATGGCAAAGAAATAATAAGCTAAGGATATAAAGCACAATGTAATCCTACTTAGATGTGCAACAAAGATTAACAACAAAACTAGTGAAGAAAATATTGAACATAATACATAAAAGATAGAACTCGAACTCAATGGAATAAATACTTTTGGTGTATTAAATCACTGATAATCATACAAAATAAATACATATCCAGAGTATAAATTCGTTGTCTTAATAAGGAATTTGGAATCCTCTCATTGGGCAGGCTTAAATTAGCATAGAAACCATCACTAGACTTGAGAACTAGTCCTAACTCCTGAATGTGCGCAATTAACTAAGTGTAACTGAAGGTAACTAGATATGGATGGAACATTAGGGAGTTAATTTAAGATAACTAATGATGTGTAGGGAAAAAATTACGAGGTTTATTTGACTATTAGTGGTCATCGTAGCTCACTATCAACCCCGAGTGATGAAATCAAGGAATGGTGGCCCGGTTAACTGATTGTATCCTAGTGAACTAATGTAACTGATGGTGGATGGATAAAATCATGGATGAGGGTGAATGAGGTCCTAAAACCATGGATGAGTTTGTTAGTAATTGAGAAAAAAAATGAAGATAATTGAACTTTAAAACTTTAATCCATAATAATAGTGCATATAGATCTCATCAATATTCCAAAGACATAAATCAAACCATAGAACACAGGATATAGCCAGGGAAAACCTGCCACTAATTCAGAGGATAAAAATCCCAACAAACAATCTTAGAGTATGATTGATAATTGGCAGAGAATAATTACAACACACTAGGATATTTCCTTCTCCGAGAGAACTAGAGAGTAGAGATCAAATGGAACACTTTGTTGGTCTTACCAAGTGCATAGCACTTTAATAACAAGTCAAATTAGGTCATACAAGGAAGGTAGTGAATATTGCATGCTTTGGTAAGTATTTAACAGTGAGAACACTTATTTATATTCAACCATGCACCATCACTGACTTGCTTCCAAGTTGGCACTCCATAATTATCTTCCACAAGGAAGATATACGCCCTCCATTAATTCACTAAGTTTAATTGTCTCTAACTGAGTTTTAGTTGAATGAATTGAACTGAACTAAATGGAACCACATGCAACTGAATGGAACTGCATGCAACTAAATAGAATTGAGTGTGACTAAACATAATTGAATGTAACTAAATACAACTGAATGTAGATGAACATATCTGAATGTAAATGAACATAAATGAATGTAACTGAAATGAACTGAATGGAGCTTGTTGGAAAATTTGTGTTATAGTTGTCATTGAGGTCAAAGGAGTTCACGAATGACAAAGGAATACCTAGTGGATATGATGGCAGGACAAACTCAATAAAATACTAAGGTAGTGATGATGATGAGGAGGAGGCATATTTATCTGCATGAGATCCAATGAATGAGGATAAGTTTTTTGTATAATCTGTAAATACAAAACGCAGATCCGCATTAGTTCTAGAATGGACGGTCAGGGAGCGACCCGCACTAGATCTGATGGTGAAGGTTAAGTTTACATAAGATAGGCGATTTTTTTTTTTGCAAAAGATCAAGATGGATGGTCAGGGGTAAACCCGCAAGGAAATCAATGGTCTAGGAAAATGCAGAAACAAAGTTGCGGAAGGAAATTGAGGAAGTCCAAAACAGGAAAGTGTGATTCTGCATCCCGCAATCCGCAATGCGGAAACAAAGTTGCGGAAGTCCAAAATAGGAAAGTGTGATCCCGTATCCTGTAATCCGCAAGATCAACGGTTAGGAAAGACTCCGAAAAATATCAACAGTGTGGAAGAAGCTTATGGAAAGGAGTTTGCGAAAAGGCAAAAGAGGAAATTCGAGATCCCACATCCTACATCCCGCAATCTGGAGAGATCGAAAAGATGAAGTTAGTTCCGCTAAAATAGATCAACGGTGTGGAAGAATATTATAGAAATGAGCTTGTGAAAAGGCAAAAGTGAATAGTTGACATCCCACATCCCACATCCTGCAATCTGGAGAGATCAGATTGCTGACGTTAGTTCCGCTAAAACAGATCAACAGTGTGGAAGAAGGCTTGCAGAAAGAAGTTTTTAGAAAGGAAAAAGCAGACAGTCGACATCCCTCATCCTACATACCGCAATATATAGATCGACGGTCAGAAAAATTATTGATGAAGATCAATGTTGGGAAATTGTTTAAACATAATATTGGTGTGAAAAAAGGCAATTTTAAGGTGGAAATCGATGGTTAGATCGATGGTCCAGATTGACTTAGATATAGGATCAATGAATCTGATTGTATCAGGAAGTTGATCCTACGAAAAGAAGTTTGGCAGTGTGGAATCACCTGCAGACATTGGAAAGAGGTGTGGAAATGGTTTCCAAGCTGCGGAAATGGTCTCTGAGGTGCAGGATCAATGGAAGAACATGAAAGGACGTTCTGGAAGGTGTGATATTCAGATCTAAAAGGGTGCAACAACAAAAGGTGTGTTTGTTCAGTTTGAAGAGATGAAACTGTTGAAGGAAGCTTAAACACTGAGAAGTATTTAAGCAGCGGTATGAGTAAGAAGGAAGATGTCTCTGCAGTTCAAATTGCATGATCAGAATCAGAGACCAGTGGGTGTGACAGAATTCAATGGGAGAGAAATCATGAGAAACATATCAAGGTGGAAGGGCGATGCTAGGGAACGATATAGGCCTGGAGGGGGTTCTTTCCTCCTTTCAGCTGTAGCTGATAAACCAAGGGGTTGTAGCCTCCTTTTAATTGGCATTGGTAAATAGGGTTTTGTAGCATCCTTTCAGTTGTAGCTGATAAACCAGGGGGTTGTATCCTCCTTCCAATTGGCATTGGTAAATAGAGTTTTGTGGCATCCTTTCAATTGTAGTTGATAAACTAGGGGGTCGTAGCCTCCTTCCAATTGGTATTGGTAAACCGGGTCTAATACCATCTTTTTCTATAGAAGCAGGAAAAACTATTTGTAAATAACAATTTTGCAGTAATAGGACATATTGGCGATTTACCCTATTGGGATTCCACGTTAAAATTATGTTCTGTGTATTCTTGTTGTTATGTGTCTTTAATAATAGATTTAAAAAGTGGTTAAATTAGTAAAAATATATCAATACCGATTCACCCCCCTCCCCCCCTCTCAGTGTTGACCAATAAACCACAATTGGTATCAGAGTGGGTTCATTTAGCACAGTTTAACCACTGGAAGGTAGATCATTTATAAAACCACTATGGATCAACAAGAAGGCTTGGCCACTAACAAACCTCCACTAATTACAAGAGAAAAATATACTTACTAGAGTGTAAGAATGAGGTTTCATCTGATGTCCCTGGGATGGAAGGTTTGGGAAGCAACAGAAAAGGACCTTAATGTAGGAAAACAATACCCTATGGACACAGTTGAACTAGGTGAATATGAAGGTAATGCCAAATCCCTAAATGCAATCTTGAGTGGATTAACAAACACTGTGTTTACTAAGGTTATGCAATGCGCATCCACCAAACAAGCCTAGGATAAGTTGAAGATTATCTATGAAGGAGCATCTAAGGTCAAAGAATCCAAACTACAAACATATAAAGGTCATTTTGAAATCCTCAAAATGAGAGAAGAAGAGAATATTGGGGAATACCTTCTTCGTGTAGATGAGGTGGTTAATGATATTAGAGGTCTTGGAGGAAAATTGAAAGAAAAAGAAGTGGTAAGAAATATCTTAAGAACATTACCAATGAGATATGACTCAAAGTTTTCCACCCTAGAGGAACGAGATGACCTTAAATAGGTAACAGTAGATGAGTTGCACGAAATTCTCACTGCTTATGAGATGAGAACTAGAGAGGATAAAAACTCGAAGAAAGAAGCAGCGTTTAAAGTCACTTCCAAAAATCAATCAGAAAATCTAGATGATGAGAAAGCCCTCTTTGTAAGTAGACTTATTAAAGGCACTGGGAAATACAAAGGTAAACTACCTTTGAAATGTTTTAACTGTGGAAGGATTGGACATTTTTCCCATAAGTGTCCCTACCCAAAACAAGAGGCGAGTGACCATGAAGAATCATGTCGTTGTAAGGGTAGAAAGAAGTATAAAGAGAAAAAGAAGAACTTCTATTCCAACGAAGAAAATGAAGATGAGGAAATGAGTGAAGATAATGAAATCCTGTTTTTAGGAACAACAAACTCAGATGAGGAATTAGAAGTGGACATAGAAGTTGAATACATGGCTGTTGTAGATGAAATTGAAAGATGTAGGAAAAGAAACAAAGTTTCGAAAGAGAAATTGTCTAAATACCAAGAAGAGACACATCAGATTATTACTGATTTGAGAAACCAACTTCAAGAGGCCAAGAAGAGTGAGGAAGATCTAGTAGTTCTTCTCAGGAAGAAAATTCAAGATTTTGAAAAACTTGAGAAAGAAATTGCTCGACTTAGAGAAGGAGTTGATGAAAAATCCATTTAATCAAAGTTTGGGAGCAACTCAAGGATTCTAGATGACATTGTGAGTAGCCAAATATCATCAAGTGATAGGTTTGGTTTCGGGTTCGTTAAAGAGAAAAATCCAGAGAGTTTCCCACTCACTAATCAGAGAGGAAGTACAAAGAGATATGTCGAAGTATTGATGAGTCCCGTTAAAAAGGAAACGTGCAAAGAACATGCTTTATCCTTTCATGACAAAGACAAAACTCATGAGGATCCCAAGAGACAAGTAATAAATAGAAATCAGAAAATATTTCTGGTTCATTTTTATTCCTATAATAACTTTGGTAATAAATCCCTGAAATGCAAGGCTTATGAAAAAGTTCATGAGTACAAGCAGGATGCAACTAAAAATCCGAAGGTAAGGAATCAAAACCAGTTTGGACTTCTCCAAAGGTTTGATATGGAGTGTTACAAATGTGATAACTTTGGACACTTTGCTAGAAATTGTAAACTAAAATGTGATGCTCCAATAGAAGTTCAGAGACAATGGAAGAAAATAACAGTTAGGAAACAAAGAGACCAAAGACCTCCTGTGGAGAAAGAAAAATTTCATGGTTATTTTCATTGCTGTCATAATTTTGGTCACAAGGTGGCTGACTGCAGAGTCAAAGGAAAAAATTAAAGGATGAAAAGGAAATAGGACACCAACGTAGAGCATGGTGAAGGAGAAGAAAATAGTGCACCTTCTGAAAAGGTGTGGATGAAAGAATTAGAAACCTCAGAAGAAACACAACTTTCAGTCATTAATGAATTCTCAGTAGTTGATGTTGAGAATAATGAGGTCATAGATAAAAAAGACACTCATGATGAGGGAAAGCTACTTAGTGATGTAGAAGAATGCACCAATAAAGATGAAGGTGATGAATAAGGATGTAGTGATGAATGTGGGATCTTTTTCTAAAAAGGTCTCTCGCTATTTAAACAAAATCTTGAAAAATGACATTAGAAGGGATATTATACTGAGGGGGAGTTAAAGTCAAAAAATTACGATTGGTATCTAAAAAAAATTCATTTGGTATCTAATGTTGAAGTGTATCGAAAGCTATCTTCTTCAAAGATGATAGGTGATCAAGGATGCTGTATGGATGACATTAGAGAAAGTATGAAGTAACATGAGAACAACAAAATGTGAGAGTCATGAGTACCATGATGTGTGCAATCAAATAGAAGATAAAGATGAGTATGTTCACTTAGTATTTGAATTCATGACACATAAAAATTGTTGACAGTAGAAGAAAACTCAAGTCTAAAAGAAATAAAAAATTCAGTCTATTGATAAGGTAGCAGGATGAGTTCAGCATTGACAAAGGAAAAGGTTGAGGTTATGAGTCTTTGTATCTGAGATAGTGAGACCAGAGAAACTATGTAATAAAATGAATTAATATTTGTGTTGAGGATATAAAGTTATGGTTCTCTGGACAATTGATAATATAGATATAAAATCCGAAAGAATCCAACAATATATGCTAGATTTTTATATGAAGATCTAAATGCATAGGATTAAGGAATTCTGGTAAAAGCAGAAACCCATTAACTTACAGGAAGAATAGACCATTATATATGGCAATAGGAACAAATTTTTAAAAAAATGGAAACATGTATTCTAGAACAGAAAATGGAAGAGTGTTGAAAAAATGCTTAGTGTAGACTCTGTCACAAAAATGTTGACAGAGGAGAAGAAGTACAGTGATAGGTGGAGTCCATGGATCTATCAGTTAAGCTATCATCCAAGAACTTGTTGCAAGAAAGGAAGTGTTAATATAAATGATACTACATTGATTAAATAACACATTTCAGTTAACAAAGGAGAGATATGATGATAGGGGGAGTTGTCAGAAAGTAGAAAAACAAGAAATCCTATATCAAAATAAGTATAGCATTGGGATAATAGGTTATCCTTTGTAATTGTTGTCAAAGGGGGAGAATGTTAATAGGTTTCCATCAATGCCAAAAGGGGAGATTGTTGGAAAATTTAGGTTATAGTTGTCATTGAAGTCAAAGGTGTTCACGAATGAAAAGGGAATAACCAGTGGATATGATGGCAGGACAAACTCAGTAAAATACTAAGGTAGTGATGATGATGATGATGTGGCATAGTTATCTACATGAGATTCTATGAATGAGGATTAGTTTTTTTATAATCTGCAAAGACATAATGCAGATCTACATTAGTTCTAGAATAGATGGTTAGAGAGCGTCCCACACTAGATCTGACAGTGAAGATAACTTTTACATAAGATAGGCGGAAAATCCAAAGCTCCGAAAAATATAAAGATGGACGGTTAGGGGTAAAGCCACAAGGAAATCAATGGTCCATGTAAATGCAGAAACAAAGTTGCAAAAGAAAATTAGGGAAGTCCAAAATAGGAAAGTGTAATTCCGCATCCCGCCATCCACAATGCGGAAACAAAGTTGCGGAAGAAAATTGCAGAAGTCCAAAATAAGAAAGTGTGATTTTGCATCCCGCATCTAGCAATCTACAAGATCAACGGCCAGGAAAGAATCTGCAAAAGATCGATGGTGTGGAAGAATATTACAGAAAGGAGTTTGGGAAATGGAAAAGCGAAAAGTCGACATCCTACATCCTGCAATCTGGAGAGATCAGACAGTTAAAGTTAGTTCTGATAAAATAGATAAATGGTGTACAAGAAGCTTACGGAAAGGAGTTTGTGGAAACCCAAAAGAGGACAACCAACATCCCACATTCCGCATCCCACAATCTAGAGAGATCGGATGGCTGATGTTAGTTCTGCTAAAACAGATCAATGGTGTGGAAGAAGGCTTACAGAAAGAAGCTTGCAAAAAGGAGTTTGCGGAAAGGAAAAATCATATAGTTGACATCTTGCAATCTGGAGATCGATAGTCAGGAAAACGCCCGACGAACATCAATGGTCGAAAATCACTGAAATGGAATCTTGGTGCAGAAGGGCGATTTTAAGGTGGACATTGATGTTTAGATTGATGGTCCAGATTGACTTATATATAGGATCAACATCTCTTATTGGATCAGGAATTTGATCCTACGAAAAGAAGTTTGGCAGTGTGGAAGCACCTACAAATGTTGGACAAAGGTGTGGAAATGGTTTCCAAGCTACGGAAACGGTCTCTGAGGTGCAGGATCAATGGAAAAACATGAAAGGATGTTTTGAAAGGTGTTATCTTCATATATGAAAGCGCACAATAGTGAAAGGTGTGTTTGTTCAGTTTGAAGAGACACAACTGTTGAAAGAAGCTTAAACGCTGAGAAGTATTTAAGCAGCGGTCTGAGTAAGAAGGAAGATGTCTCTGCAATTCAAATTGCATGATCAAAATTAGAGACCAGTGGGTGTGATAGAATTCAATGGGAGATAAATCATGAGAAACATATCAGGGTGGCAGGGCGATGCTAGGGCATGACACAGGCCCGTAGGGGGTTGTTTCCTCCTTTCAGTTGTAGCTGATAAACTAGGGGGTTGTAGCCTCCTTCCAATTGGCATTGGTAAATAGGGTGTTGTAGCATCCTTTTAGTTGTAACTGATAAACCAGGGGGTCATATCCTCCTTCCAATTGGAATTGGTAAATAGGGTGTTGTAGCATCCTTTCAGTTGTAGCTGATAAACCAGGGGGTCGTAGCCTCCTTCCAATTGGTATTGGTAAATAGGGTGTATCACCATCATTGTCTGTAGAAGCAGGGAAAACTATTTGTAAATAACAATTTTGCAGTAATAGGACGTATTGGTGGTTTACCCTATTGGGATTCCATGTTAAAATTGTGTTATGTGTATTCTTGTTGTTATGTGTCTTTAATAGTAGATTTTAAAAGTGGTTAAATTACTAAAAAGATAACAATATTGATTCACCCCCCCCTCTTAGTAATTACCAATAAACCAACAGAACTGCATGCAGCTGAATAGAATTGAATGTAACTGAACAGTACTGGATGTAGCTAAACAAAACTGAATGTATCCGAATAGGACTGAATGTAACTAAACAAAACTGAATGTAACTAAATGAAACTGAACATAACTGAATGTAGCTAAATAGAACTGAATGTAACTGAACAGAACTGAATGTAATTGAATAGAATTGAATGTAACTGAACATAATTGAAAGTAACACCATTAGTGTCAGCTCCAACAAATACTTGCATAAATTAAAGAGTTGATTCCTTAATGAGATGAAATTTTTTTATCATAATTAATACTTAACTGACATCTTATCAATTCAAGTTCACTTAGTGGCATGCATGGGTAATTCAAATTCTCTCTCAATCTTTGTGCTCATATTAATTTTCTTTGCATGGTTCATATGTGTTTTCATTAATTCTATATCATATCATACTCATTAGAATTTTTCCATACCTATGATCATATGTATTACCCCAGTTCATATAGTCACATGCTAAAGTAAATCACTCTAGGGGTAGATAATCCCTAAAGGATACTTGTAGCACCTGTTGACCATGACTAGCCATACATCACATAGTATATCCTCAAGACTTAATACAACATAATTCACGTGAACTTAATACACCATAAGTCACGTGAACTTAATACACCATAAGTTCTGAAATTGATACAACACAAGTATCAGAGCTTAACATAAGCTCATGATCTTAACCATAATATCCTAGTACAAGAATCTCTCTGGAATATGACAATGTCATGTGAACTTAATACAATATAAGTTCCAGACTTCATATAACACAAGTCTCATACCTTAATAGAATATAAGGTCAAGGAGAAGATCCGAACCTAATTACAACATAGATTCTAGACTTGATTACAACACAACTCTCAAACCTTAATACAAGATAAGGTTATGGAGAATAAATCGTGAAGTTGTAATTTCAATAGAGGTTACATCAGGTCCTAAAATCATGGATGATGGTGCAATAGTGGATAATGAGGCAAAAAATGACAATACTATGCATTAGGCTGTCAACTTAACATGGTTTAAACATTAGGTAGGTCAATAATGTTGCATGCATGTTGCATGGTTGCATGATTGCATTTATGCATGCATGCATGACTAGGGTCTAGATGGAAAATATGCTCCAACACTCCCCCCTTAATCCTAAATTAAGGTAAGTAAAAAAAAAGATAGGTCCTATGAAACTATGCCTATGGTCACCCTTTACATTAATCATCCATGTAGACCAGGGAAAAAGGAAAAACCACATGGGGAAACCCTTCCTAAAAACTTTGACATGAAAAAAGGAAACCATTTTTTTTCTTAAACTAAATGATTATGTCTGGAGGAATTTTCTTCATGGGAAGAAGATGAATCTGCTCAATTGAATAAGGAACATATATATTTGCATGATGGAAACTAGAACCATGTAGAGAAATTGAGATAATCTAAAAAAAGAGAAAATGTTGTATTTATTTTGAATTTAAATTCAAACCAAGCAAGGTGAGATCAGGTCCAAATGAGTTTGTAGGTGCTTGAGAACTCGAACCAAAGGTGGTTATATCATCTACAAGCAAATGGTGGTGTCCTCCATTTTTACTAGCATTTTGAGGAAATAATCATGTGACCATGTACGAAAGAAAATGAGGCATTGGACCATGGAGAGAAAATGTATGCTAGACATAAAATGATATAGAATCCAAAATATCCAATAAATCAATAAAATTTATATCAGCAAACTCATGAAAATAAACTGATATAGAATCCCCAAGAACAAAATTTTTGAAGGAGACTTGAGTTGCTTGATTTTTTACACCAAAAATGATGAGAACAGTCACACGCATTACTAAAAGGTATTTGGATTTTATTTTAAAACCAAATAAGGTGATATCATCTCCAAGAATGAGGAACAAAATTCCCAGTTGCACCATTGAGATGGAAAATGAACAATTTTATCCTTCTTCAGTAAAACTCTGAGAATTGGTGCAAGCAATCATGTAGGAAAACATAGGAAGAATTGAACCAATGAGGGAGTATGGATCACTTCCCAAATATGATATTACCTCCAAAAAATCCAAAAAATCACTTTTCTACACACCAACAACAACAAGAGAGAGGAATCAAATTCCTCTTCAACTTCTAGAGCAATCACTAGAAAATTTTGCTCATAATTCATAATAGAATAATCATAGGAGAATGACTGAGAATGATGGAAATATAGTTGTTCTTCAAAAATAGAGGTTCAAATGTCCTTTTTTGTAGCATCTACATGTAAAAATACGATATAAAATTTCTCACAAAATTCTATACCAACAGTAGAAGGAGTCTCATCAAGGAGAGTTTCACCAATTCAAACTGAATGAGTTGAATATTCTGCCATTTTTTCAACTTGTATAAGTTTATCAAAGAGTGTTGAGGCCGATACATTTTGAAGTAAGAAAACTTGAGGAGGTGATGTATTTTCTCTAGGTATCATCTTCTTATTTATGCACACCAAAATCTCAATCTATATTTCTCCAGAGCTTAAATGGATACTCAACAAAATCTTTGAGATAACACATCTTAGGATACATTTCCAAACACATAAGTCCATATGCTTTATCATAGTAATTTATCCAATCATTTTTATCTTCAACAGATTCTATCATTTCCATAGCTCCAATAGACACATAAAAGAGATCATGGATTTCAATATATGAAACCAACTTCAATTTGCACTCAACATAATTGAATGGTGATAGAGGAGGAAGTGATTTCAAATCCATAGAAGCTGTTGAAATTGTACATGCAAAATAAACACTCTGAAGATATGTATGAGGATTAATTGAATATACTGATCTCCCTAGGATCTGATACCATGTGATATTTCTAAATAGCCTTGATGGTAGCAAGAAATCATAAGCTAAGGATATAAAGCACAATGTAATCCTACTTAGATGTGTAACAAAGATTAACAACAAAACTAGTGACAAAAATACTGAACATAACACATAAAAGATACAACTTAATGGAATAAATCCTTTTTGTGTATAAAATCACTAATAAGCATACAATATAAATACATCTCCAAAGGAGATATTCATTAGCCTAAGAATGCCTTTGGAATCCTCTCATTGGGAAAGCTTAAATTAGCATAGAAACCATCACTAGACTTGAGAACTAGTCCTAACTCTTGAATGTGTTCAGTTAATTGAGTGTAACTGAAGCTAACTAGACATGGATGTCACATGAAGTAGTTAATTGATTATAACTAATTATGTAGGAGCTAATTTAGGAGGTTCAATTTACTATTGGTGGTCATCAAATCTCACTATCATCCTAGAGTGATGATATCAAGGAATGGTGGTCCAATTAACTGATTGTAGCCTAGTTAAATGAATGTGACTGATGGAGGATGGATAAAATCCTGGATGAGGGTGGATGAGGTCCTAAAATCGTGGATGAGGGTGCATAAGGTCCTAAAATAATGGATGAGGGTGCATGAGTGGATAATGAGGAAAAAATTGACAAGACTATGAACTAGAATGTCAACTTAACATGGTCTAAACACTAGGTAGGTTAATAATGTTGCATGCATGTTGCATGAATCAGGTCTAGATGGAAAATATGCTCCAACAAATAAGTCAAAATGATGTAATTGGATCATTTAAGGAATATGGAAGAAAATTAATGAGCTCTAATGTTGAAACTTGTCAAAAGATGGTTTAATATCCCACATGCCCCCTTTCCTCTTCCCCTCTAGTGGAATAATAGACCCTCTAGTTCTATTTACAAAGCCATGTCTAGGGGCACTCCTATTCCTTTCCATGTGTACAGATTTGGGAGCACTAGTCACATTCTGCCTTCCATCCCTACGGTGGAAGTATCCTCACATGTCCATCCTAGACCTAGTGTTAGTAATCCTATGCAGATACCAGAACTGAGATGAGTGAACATTGGGAACACCACTTACATTCCTTCACATGTGCCTTCATCCTTGAACCCTACTCCTTCGAATGCGTTTTTGACGACCCTTCCTCCCCCTAATTCACATGGTCCTTCGGGCCGGAATATTGCTACTAGTCAGGTTTGTACTGTGGATGCTCACACGGTAGTATCTCAGAGTAAAGCACCTCCTATTGTGTCGGGAGGTCATAAACCTGTTTCTGGATTGTCTCATGTTCGATCTCATGGAGCTCCCCATATCCCTAACTATGGACCTTCTCATGGGAAATCACATGGAATGCCTTATGGAGCTTCTCATGGATAGTCTTATGCACCACAGTATGGACAAAACTATCAACCCTATGGGTACGGGTATCAACAACCCGCTTACTCTTCTAATTATGGCTTTGTAGCACCACATAATCAAGGTACCCCACATCACAATGCTTCCATGCAGCCCTATACGGGTCAAATGGGAAGAGGTTATTATGTCCAAGGCCATGGTATTTATAGCAATCAACCTTACATGAAATAGAACTATCAGGGAGCGTGGCATAGACCGGATCAACCTAGGTTCCCTTTCCTCGCGACATTAAACTTACCTGACTCGTTGAGACTGATGAAAGATCCATTATCTCATGACCCGGCTTGATCGGCTGTCCCTAACAAGCTTCCTTCGAACATTCCCAAGTTCGAGGGTAAGGTGGGAGAAGATCCCAGTGAGCATGTCACCACTTTTCACCTTTGGTGCTCTTCCAATTCCTTACATGATGATTCAATACGTTTGAGACTATTTTAATGCATCCTCACGAGGCCTACGACGAAATGGTATATAGAGTTAGTGAGGGGGGCATATGTTTTATTTGATGACCTTGCCATGACTTTCCTCAAACACTTTCACCTATCAGTACGTTACAACGTCGATACTGAAATCTTGTCGACCTTCTGGAAAGATAAAGCCACACACATTTCAGATCACATTCAAGAGTGGCATAGACAAAAGCGGTTGATTAAAGCCTTTATACCACCAGAATTTCTCCTTGAATGGTTCCTCAAATCGTGTTACCTTACATTGTAAAGGATGTTTCTACATTTGGAGTTCAAAACGAGGAACTAGCAATCTTTAGGGCACAAGAGTTGGATTTGATCTACACTCAATCCGTACTTTTGTATGAGATTATACCTAACACTCCGTGATCTAGTTTTGATCCCAAGATCAAGCCTGGACCACATGCTGATGGCATTGTGGGCTATACAAGTACCAAACCTGTGGATTCGGTCATGAAACAAGTGAGCCAATTGTCTATTAACCAATCCACGTCGGGACAAGCCATGGCTTCGTATCAACCTACCCAATCGGCGAGTGGACTTTCTGTGCAATCATCAGACCCGAAGGGCAACTAGAAGCCTAGAAGGAATAAGAAAAAAGGAAAAAATAACCATAAGGGTGGGAATAAGAACAAAAATGCTAATAATAATGACAAGAACGATCGTAATGAAGGGGGGGACAAGAATACTAAATGTAAGGTGAATTTTCCTTGTAATTTGTGTAAGAACAACCACCTCACTTGCTTGTTCCCTCGTATGGAAGATACCTCGATGTTCATAGCACAGGGCCCAGCTGTGTTAACGAATCCTTTACCCAACAATCAAAATATGAACTCGAGGACCATTGATCCTAATTTTGCATGGGGTGGAAATCAAAATCCGTTAGAAGCCAATAGTGGTCATGGATGCATCAACATGATGAGTGCTGCTAAGGTTGTGACTCGTATGAAATATTATGGTTCGTCACAACCGGACCTTGGGAAAGAACCCTCTCCACCCAAGAACCCTTTGCATATCGAAAAAACTACGGATAAACTTGAAGCTCCACCTTGCATTCCTAAGGGAGTCCTAAAGTGTTCAGGGTACAATACTAATGCCCGAGCCACCCAGAACTATTCAGTTGTTGAGGATTTGGGCTAGACTCCTTGTGCGATGTCCACACTTGAAGTGCTTCAGACTTGTCCTCCACAGAGGATGGCTTTATTGTCCGCTCTTGGGGTTAGTGATGATAGCTCTTCTTCCATTATCAAATTTGAAACCATGGGAGTACAACCTCGCTTTCCTTACTACATTTCTATTTTGATTCATGTAGAGTGTCTTAATAAGACCGTCAAAAGCATTGTCATTGATGAAGGCGTTGCTGCTTCTGTGATGTCTTTGTCATGTTGGAAGGGCTTAGGCTCTCCCAAGTTGTCTCAATCTGCTACCATGTTGATAGCTTTCGATGGTAGATCATTTTGGCCGCACGGAATTATTCCTTCCCTAAAATTCCAATTGGGAGGGAAGACCATTGTGATCGAGGTCAAGGTGGTTGATGAGCCCCTTGACTATAATCTTTTACTAGGTCAGAATTGGATGTATAGTATGCAAGCCGTAGCTTCCTCCCTCTTTTGAGTGATATGCTTTCCATTTAATGGGAATATTGTTACGATTGATCAGACATCATTCCAAAATCTATGTGTTAATGCATCATCAAGAGCTTCTATCCTAATTATCAATCACTCTCAATCGACAACTGGGAGTGTGGGCATGGGTATGTATCCTTATCTTATGGGAACCTTTAGTTGTCCTATGCCCATGCTTATGATTAGGTCCAGTTTTGGTGGGGCTTCATCCTCGATGAATTTGGTGTCTTTTCGCACCACCCATATGGAGAACCCTTGGATCCTTCCTTCACTGAATTCTTTGGTTGGACCTATTGAAACGGACGTGTCGTTGCCTGCAACGATGATAGCATATCAAGAGAATCTTTATCAGGTTGCAGAGCCTAGTCCTTCCTCTCCACAGATGAAGGAGGAGGACCCATATGTGCTTCCCGCATGGGAAGTTGAGGCATCTCACACACATGATTTCCTTGACGATGTTTTTCCATTGGATGAAGCCATTATTGAGGCCATTTCTGGGGTTGATCCACCTTGGGAAGAGTTGCATCATTGATCATATTTTATTCCTGAGCTTGACCATGTGGATCATGATGAATTTAGGGAGATTCTTAGTGATAATATTGGTAGGCCCGTGGTTCCATTTATCTCTCTTGGTCAGATGGCTGATGGGAATATGGAAAATTTATCACCAACTATTCCTATCAATATTTCTCACGATCCTGGAAAGGTTGAGAATGTCTACCTTGGGGTGGATTATTCCCCTGATGAGATTAAGGAGTATACCGCATTGTTTAAAGAGTTTCGTGACATATTGTTGGGCAGATGGGGCAGACTCGGGTTCTTATGCTTTTATCTTTGCACCAACAAATAGACCCACAGTGTTGGCCCTTTCGGCAACAACCTGCGAACAGGTTGCAGTCTCACACGAAACAGCTATGGGGTGCTGCAGAATCAGGTTTCTATAGGAGGAAGAGGGATATTACTATACCTTTATCCTTAACAAAGAATAATTATGCAATACAGAGCTTCGACATTCACTTAAATAGCTTCGCAGTTTAGATAAAAAGACAGTTTCTTGCTTAACCCTTAGCTGGGAATTCACAACGAAGTTAATACTTAGCAATTTATCTTACTTTATCATTCATCTACTTATCAAATGCATAAAAACATAATAGGAACAAAATAAAAAGAACCACCACAACACAAGATATACGTGGTTCACCCCCAGTGTAGGGGCTACGTCCACAAAACTGTGTTTATATTTGACAATTTACAAACAACACAGTTCTGATCTACGCACTCAGCTGCAGATCTTCTCAACAACCCAAAACTACGCACTTAGCTGCAGAACCTTTCTTCCAAAACCCTCTGCGCACTCAGCTGTAGAGGTCATCCACGCACTCAGCTGGGATTTAACCTTAACCCAAAAATAGACCTTAGCTTCTTCGCATCACATCATCATCATAACACAAAGCTTCTTCTTCTTACATAAGTGCCTATTTATACAAGTGCACTATTACAATACCATGGGCTTAAACCATGGGTACCCAAAAACCATGGGACATTTACAAAAAGAGGGGCTTCGACCCAACCCCGAAGCCCCTAAGACTATTTTGGACCGCAACTCCGCTTACAAGCTTCGCACCAAAACCGCGGAGTTGCCAAAATTAAGGACCTTCAAGGTCCAATCCCCAACAAATATTTGCGTGGTCGTATGAGGAGATGCTAGGTATTAACTCTCGTATTATCAAACATGAGATCAAAACCTATCTGGATGCAAAGCCGCTTCGACAACTTTTGTGTGCGGTGAATCCTAGAAAAGCACCCGCCATTAAGACTGAGATAGAAAAAAAAATTGAAAGCTGGTTTTATCTATCCTGTTCCCTTGACGGAGTGGGTTTCAAATCCCATTCCGGTAGATAAGAAGCAGGGAGCGATCTGTATATGCACTGATTTCCTTGACTTAAATCGCGCATGTCCTAAGGATAATTTTCGCACACCATTTATTGATCAGATTTTGGATGAGTGTGCCAGGAGTGAGGTATTTTCCTTTATGGATGGTTTTTCTAGATATAATTAGATTTAGATTAAGCCCTAGGATCAAGATAACACCACACTTATTTGTCCTTGGGGTACTTTTGCATATCAAAAGATGCCTTTTGGCCTTAAAAATGTTGGAGCTACATTTCAGCAGGCTATGACCTTAATTATTCATGATCTTAAAACGATTATCAAAGTGTATTTGGATGATCTCGCTGCTCACTCTCGTCTGAGGGTGCGTCATCCATATCATTTGAGATTAGTATTTGAAAGATGTAGTCATTACCAGGTTCGTTTAAATCCTCATAAGTGCATCTTTTGCATGACTGTTGGTCGCTTGCTAGGATTCATCATGTCCAAGGAGGGTATAAGAGTCGATCCCTTAAAGGTTGAGGCAATACTTCAATTGTCTCCCCCACGTAATATTAGACATCTTTAGTGTTTGCAAGGTATGGAAAATTTCTTGCAGAGATTTGTGGTTAATTTTGCCAATTTGACTAAAGGCTTTATGCATATTTTGAAGAAGGACACTCCTTTTTACTGGGATGAGTGAGCCCAGGAGTCCTTTGATTCTCTTAAGCAAGCCTTAGCAACGCCCCCCATGCTTATTCCACCTGACTATAGCCGTGATTTATTGATTTATGTGGCCGCGTCCATGAAGACGGTTGGTATGGTTTTGGTTCAGGAGGATGAGGAGCTCCATGAGCATGTCATATATTATTTGAGCTGAAACCTTAGATGCAAAACTTCACTATTCCCATGTGGAGAATCTAGCCTTGGCTACAATTCTTGCGGTCCAACGTTTTAGGCACTACATTCTCCTTCACCAAACCTTGGTCGTAGCTCATATCAATCTATTTCAGTTCGTCCTTACTAGAAGGATGATTGGGGGAAAATACAATAAATGGATTGTCATTTTCCAAGAGTTTGATCTCGAGTTCGTTTCGGTGAAATCAAAGAAATATTTGATCTTTGTGGAGCTCATATCCGATTTTTCGAGTTTGGAGGAGGAGGAAGTTTATGAGGATACGCTTGTCGATGAGCATATTTTCCTTATCTCAACTTTGGACCCGTGGTACGGGGATATCATTGTATATTTGGAGACATTGAAGGTCCCTACTCACCTTTCACGGGATGAGTGACGACAATTACATCATGTAGCTAAGAACTAACTTATAGTAGATAACACTTTGTATTGCCATGGGGTAGATTCCATTTTGCATCGTTGTTTAACCCATGATGAGGCCGAGGTTGTGCTAAATGATTGCCATGGAGGGGCATGTGGTGGTCATTTATTTGGGCTTTCTACAACCCAAAAAATCTTGAGAGCAAGATATTTTAGGCCGTCCATCTTCAAATATTGCGTTAATGTGGTCAAGAAGTGCCACCCTTGCCAGGTGTTTGCATGCAATATGCGCTCGCATCCAGCCCCATTACATCCTATTGTCACCGCTGGTCCCTTCACCAAGTGGGGGATTGAATTTATTGAATGTGAAATCCCTTCTCAGAAGCTAGCTATAGAGCTTTTACCAGACACTTCCACATTGGAAGAACATTTGGTCCACTTAGAGCAACTTGATGAGTAGCACCGAGATGCCTTAGTGGCTCTAGATATTAACAAGTGTCACGTCAAGGTCCAATATGATAAGATTGTCCATCCAAGGAGGTTTAATCAAGGTGACTTGGTCCTTTTGTGGAATCAAACTAAAGAACCCTTGAGGGCAGGGATATTTAATCCCATGTGGCATGGTCCTTACGTGGTTAAACAGGTCTTAAAGAAAGGCACCTATGAGCTAGTTGATTATGAATGGATAGCCTTGGTGGAGCCTAGAAATGGGCTCTATCTCAAAAAATAGTATGCATGATCTTTAGCCAGGGATGATTGTTGTATATTATTGTACAGTTTTTGAATTGCATAGTTAGGTTTTCTTATGGTGATCGGGTTTGTTGATTAGCTTTCGTTTCTTATGGCAGATGTCGATGGAGTCTTCCGTTTACATAGGATTCGTCGATGGTGTTAGCCGCCACACTCAAAACTCAGCTTCGGCTGCTTGGGTGATTTATACTCCTATGGGTCAAGTATTGTCTTCAGGAGGCGTATGTTTACGACCTTCTTCGAACAATGTTGTTGAATGTAGTGCTGTTATTGAGTTATTGCGTGATGCCATTTCACATGGTGTTCATTCTCTTGAGGTATGTCTTGATTTGTAGTTAGTGGTTTCACAGCATAATGGCTTGTATCGTATTAGGGATCCGACCATACATTCATGTTCCAAGAGTTTTTAATCAAGTTGCTGACTCATATGCTGACTATGTGTTAGATTGGCATTTGTTTCATAGACCATAAGCATATCACAAACATACATTTTACACAGATGTAAATATAAATAAAATTGATCATCATAAAAGTTTTTCATTAATATCCAAAAAGTGACGTCATAATACATAAGTGTCATATACAAAATTGGGGCTTCCGAGCCACCAAAATATAATACATGGTCATACAAAAATGAATACACTCAGGTCTCTAAGCCTGAGGAGGAGGGGGGTTCTGATCATGATATAGCACTACGGCTCTAGCTAGCCATCGAAAGAGTCGAACCCATGCGCGTGGTACACCAACCACCTGACGCCGCAAGGCCTTAGGCAAGTACTCAACTTGCGCCATGGGTACCCTCTGTGTCAAGCGTACGAATTTTGTGTGAATGCTTTGGAGTGAACGCTCTGCATCCGTACCCATGATATCGTCTCCCCTTCCCCTCTGTTGATGACGAGGGAAGCCTCCTGGCCGTCGTGGTCCTACATCTGCATACACATGACAGATTGTCACTATGTGTCGTCACACAAAAAACATGTCTTTTGAGTCAATATATCAAAAAATACAAAAAAAATAAATAATTCAAAAACTTAAAAATTGGGTTTGGGATTCGTTACCTATGTCACCATAAGCTACTCCTGGTGGCATCGGCATATCTGAATCTCCACGGAAGTCTATCCCTGCATCGAGGTAGTCATTTATGGTGATGATATGTCTCCGCCACCATGGAGAGAAGTCTATTGGGTAGGTTTTATCCACCCAACCTCTGCCCAGTCTACGCATAACATTTTCCCAACGATGTTGGGCTAGATATCGAACTCTGTGTGGAACAATGTCCACTCTAGGGCTTAGCCCTAGTACCTGCTCAAAGAAGAATGTGGTTGGTATGCTACCAAACCCAAAGTTCCACACCCTTCCCATCTTGCAGTCATTGAGCTGATGTTTCATATTGCTCAACAGCGTTGTGCTCTAGTCATACACTATAGGTCTCATACACTCCACTGCATTGAACATCATTAGCCGTGAGGCCTGGTGGAGTGAAGCTAGCCTCGCAATCCTTCCTAATGCCAATAGTATGGCCTTCAGTCCTAGAATCTGGATAGATTTTGTTGGGATTTGACTCCCAAATTTTTCCATCTCTGGAAAGTAGTACACAACTATGTACTCATCGATAGTTAACCCGCCTCCTAGCCCATGAGATCGGAGATTCACCATCTCTCCTTGGCAGGACAAACCAGTGATAAAGTATATGTCCTTAACCTCAATGTTAAGCAACATCCCGTCTATCTAAAAAGTCTCGGAGTCTAGATCCTAGTAATCCACTAGTAGCTGGAGTAGTCTTGGTTTGGCCCTCAGGCTTCCAAGACACCAAAACTTGTATAAACCACATGCCCATAATGCTTGTTGGGCCATAATATCACCTTGCACGGCCTCGTCCACATCACCATGCTCTCTTTCCCTCCACTCTAACACCATCCTGCACAAAAAACCAAAGTTTTGATCAGTTATTGCCTTTGAAAACCTTGTTTGCGGCCCTATATGTGACTATTCTCAAAACAACCACGTATGTATGCGGGTTTGGGTGCTTTTTCCGTGCATTTCGACCCCTATATGCGGAAAAAACCCTGATTTTTGTGTGGACCAAAACACACAATTATGGATGCCTTAAAAAAATAATTGGACCATGAAAAATCAAAAAATTTGCATGAAATAGGAAGAGGAGGGCATGAGAATCTACCTGGATCAAATGAGGAGAGATTCCGCTGGACGATGCTCTCGGAATTCACTTCGGAAGTTCTGAGCTCAAATACACTATGTTGGGTAAAAGTTTCAAATGATATGAAATTTTTTTAATTTTTTACTATTTATAGAAAAATTTTGAATTTTTTACCCACTTTCTATAGTTTTTAACCATTTTGGACCATTTGAACTAATTTGATGATATAGGAGTCCGTTTTGAGTGTGGTTTGACCGTGGCTTTGATTCATTCATGCATACTACATGTATGATGTCTAAATTGGCATGTAGGTTAGATTTCACATTCGTTTGCATTGTGCATGACCTTATGACCATTTCATTTTAACCTTAGGTACGAACCCATTCCATCTTGTCACGGAATCTTCTTGCTACCTCTAGAAGTGACATGTTGTGAATGGTAGAGCGTTACCATACATGGGTACCCTAGTTAGATCATGTTTTGTATTTAGTGCCCATGCCAACATTTTTCCTTTAGGGTGTGGGAGTCCTTTGTATAGTACTGCCATGACATTGAGCAAGAGCTTCATACTCCTATTGACCTTTATGCTGGCCATTTTCCCCAGGACTCCCTTGTATATGTCAAGTTGTAATTGCATTATCATGAGTTTTTCCTACCTTTTTGAGCCTTATTCTGGCTTCCCTAACTTTGATTATCAACCATATAGCCCGAGATTGTCTCATGTCTAGCCAAGCAGAGCCCTTTTATATATCTTTTGCAGCTTGATTCCCCATTTTTTACCGGGCGGGGACTTTCACCTGAGTGTCGTTATCCTTCACATGTTTCCTTGCATTGAGCATAGGTACGTTCCACTGCTTGGAACTAGTCTTTTTTCCCTTTGACACTCGTCTCCTCCTAGATTTGTAACTATAAATCACTTTTATTCTTTTTCAAGCTTTTCAAAATATCTGAAAATGTCGAAAAAAAATAAAAAAACTAAAAATCCAGATAGGAAAAGATGTTATCTTTGGCAGCAGTCGAGTCGTGTCGCCTTTGCATAGAGCACTGTATATCACATCCATTGGTTGGGTTTGCAGTTTGACTTTAGGAGTTGTACTCATATCTCTGAGTTTACCTCCACTGACTGGTTAAGCTTCCAGTCCCTATGGAGCCTCTGTCGATGCCTCATGTGTCGCAAAGATGTCCCAGTTTTGTATATTGAGTCTATGCTACCTACATTTAGTCACCATTCACCTTTATGCTCTTGTTCGAAGGAAGTTGAAGCCTAAGTCAGCCATTCCTCAGTTTTCTTGACTTTGCATGTCGGCATTTTCCAGTACTATTACTGGTTTGTGCACATCTTGTTTGAGTCCTTCCACATTATATAGAGTTGCTGAGTACCTCATGTTGGTTGATGGGGGATGCCTTAATGCCCTCCTTCCAGCAGATTCCATCCCATCTACATCAGATCATTTATTCTAGGATAGGAGTCTAGACTCCTTTGAGTGCCTTGAGACTTACAGGCATTAATGGTAGGTTCTCTAGCCATTGAAAGTTTTAGGAATACATCAGTGTCCCCTGATCGATGGATTCTTTCAAGTGTTTGACCTCAACACATCTATTCACACTTGTTTTCTTGCACTCTAGTACCTTGATTCTCATTTTCATTATCGGTTGGTGATCTCGCATCTGTTAACGGTATACATCAATGACCGGTAATCATATGATGGACTACTTTTTTCGACCTTGAAAACTTTATTCACGTAGTAGGACATGTACTCGTAGCAGTTTGTGCAGAAGACTTTCCATATTGGTGGCATTTCTTATATGCTACCTCTTTGATAGTGCCAGTGTTCATGAGATTTCAACTCTCGTGACTTGATTCCAGTGTATGTCAGATATCTTGAGCCATTATGGAGATCTTGATCCATGGTATACCTTCAGCTTTCATGGAGATCTTGGTCCTTTGTATATCTTGATCATGGAGATTCTGATCTATTGTATATTGTACGTGGCGATGACCACACATGTCACAGTTTGTATATCATGCCTATTCATGGCCATTGTACTCTTATGTATCCGGGACTGCTATATGTATTTGCAGTCATGTGCATAGTTTGATTATTGTATTATACTCTTGGATGGATGGTTCTTCCACCTGGTTCTTCATCACTTCACTTCTAGGATGGACTTATAATGTATTTCAGCCATCGTATTACCCCTATGACCTCACACATTAGGGGGCATCTGTTATAGTTGATTTTACCACACATGGTAGATCACATATATATGGCCTTCCCTGTCCCTCTACAGACTCTTTGGACCGCATGGACTATTTTTGTACCTTTGATGTTTCCAATATAATCCCTAAAAACACCTACTATTTGTTGTACGCAACTTTTAATCCCTTTTTTGCGTATACACGTGGATATTACCCTTAAACCCACGTACATTGGGATGTGTGCAAAAGGCCAAATATTTTTGGAGTTTTCATTGATGTGGATCTGACTCACTTGTCTCTTAGCCTTCCATACACTCGAATTTGACCTTCCATTACCCCATTGAAGCACTACATAAGGAACCTTTTCGATACATTGAAGAAGAGGAATTGAAGAGCAAGAAAACTATAGTCCATTGTTGTCGTAGCTCGCTTATACTTGAGTCTGCATCCCTTTGTCCCTTGGAGCACTTTGTGTTCTTCCCAAGCTTGCCTTTTCTTGTGAGCTTGCTATCGAGAGATGGAGGATTGAAGTGGTGGAGGCCCGGGTGTAGGACTCATTTTCTTCGGTTTGTAGACGTGTCGACAAAGGTTGTCACTCATGTAATCTCTAATTTATATTAATAGAAATATCTTTTCATGTCCAATGATGTGAATTTAAATGAATATTGAATCCATGGATGCTTTTAATTGTTTATACATTATTGTTTATATATGCTATAGTAGGTCAAACACCATTATATAGAATTCTTGTCTTGTTTGTTGGTGTTGAGAGAGCAAATTGCTAACACAAGCGGGATTGGAAAAATCTCAACGAGGATCTACATCAACCATCCAGAATAAGGTATGCCTCGAGATCGTTTAGTGTTAGATGTTTATTTCTCTTGCATATTGGGAAGGGATTGATTTCTGTGGTTTCTCTGTCTATTGTGGTACACCCCAAGCCATAGGAAGTTTTCTTCGTAACACCAATCTTGTATTATGCTTATCTCATGTATATTGGTTTAATGAATATGTTTAATGATGTTATTAATATGCTTTTCATCTAACCTTTGATTTATATATGTATGATATATTTCTTGAATAATTGGCTCTTTGCAAGTGAAGAGAAGCATCCCTGGAAGCTTTGGAGAAGATTGGAGCGAGAGAAGATCAAGCTTGGATCAACCGTCATAAACCAGGTAAGCCAAGATATCTTCCTATTCTCATTCTAGTTTCCATAAAAGATGATTTTCTGCTAGTATAGTAGTAAGTTGGTAACCCCAGACCCTAGGTTACAAGGGTGAAATGTCATGAACAACAGAACTGGCGACTCTGCTGGGGAGCCCATCCTGCTGTGGGTTTATCTTGTAGGTTCTTTACCAGTATTTGCTCTATTTCTGATTTTGAGTGTGTTCTTTTTTATATTTCTTTTAATTCATAGTGTAGAGTGCTTAGAAGCCTTCATTTTTTTTTCTTTTTTTTCTTTTTTTTTGTTTATACGCAGGTTGCTGTTATACACAGTCACGTATAACAACTTGTATACGTGGGTTTCTCTATAAGACAGTCACATATGGTATGTGGGTTTCCTTCATACATAGTCGCGTATATACTATAGCAGCATAAATTTTTAGTAGGGTTTGCTTGTCCCTGTCCTGTTTGATTTTTGCTTGCTTGGGGATCTTCTGATTCCGGCATGACTCTGTTAGTCTAAAATTCTTGGGTGTCACACTTTGGGCTTGTTTTCAAGTCTTTGATCTTTCTGTGTTTGAATTTTATTTCATCTCATAATTTGAAGTTGGTCCTCCTGCTTGGTTGATGACTTCAATGATTTGTGTCTAAGTCAGTGATCATGGCTTTGGATACTTTATATTTTGTATTACATTTTGTAGTGTCAATGTGGCATTTGTTCTTTTGTGATTCTAGTGGATTTTTTGGGTTCAATAGTCTCTCCAAGACGGGTTTTTCAAGTCTTCTTCTTTTTTCGTTGAAGTTGGTTATTTTGGGTCCTTTATACTTCATTGTGACTTATTATATGCTCTAATTATTCAAACTTGCTCAAAAAATTTGCATTTAGTTGCATTTTAGTTTTTGAAGAATTTGAAAAGTGAAGAAAAACATCTTATACTTTTGCATTTGGTTGCACTTAATCATTTTCTTTTCAATATTTTTTCAAATAAAATTTCAAAAACTATAAAAAGAAGTCTTAGTTTTCTAGCACTTAGTTTCAATTTCATTAGCTTACATTTGTAAAAAAGAAAAGAAATTTGGTTTAAGTAGTTGCAATTTGCTTTATACATCATTCTACTTTTTCTTATCAAGTCTATAACATCACAGTCTTTCATGCCATTTACCTTCTGACTAAGAACATCCCTTAAAATGAACGATATAATTTAAAAATTATTAGTAAGTTTTATTTTATAGGCTCATATACCAACTAGCTTAGGATAGACTTGTGGAATAGGAGTTTTAACTATCGACAAGTGTTTAAATTCAGATGTAGTTGGGCAATCATTAAGTAAACCCTCTTCTATGTTGATTGTATCTGGGAAGCTCCTCTCAAACGGGAGTTAAGCACGAGGCCACATGGAGGCTTGGACTGAGGAGATAACCCTATGATTCCTTGTCAAAGTGTAGACCAAGGTTTTTGTGCATCTGGGGATTCTATCTTAGATAGGGTTTTGGGCTTTGCTACCCTACCCATGTGTACGAACCAGGCTTGCAACTCTCCCCCCAAACTATCAGTATAGTTGCGGTAGCCTTTAGTCTCTTTTGACATCTAGGGTTTATACACAAGTACACCGGAAGGTTATTTTTGGTTGACCTTGGACGGGCTTGGAAGGTAACCCTTGTAGAAAGTGTGGGAGGGCGATGGGTGATTCCTGCGCTTGTTCCTAAGAACATCTTTAAGGACACCAAGTAACTATCTCTCAACTTTATTCTGGAAATCATATCTTATACCCCTTGTGTCTGTTTTGGCTTTACGAAATTTTGTAGTGATTACTTTGTGGTTTGTTTTTATTTAGCCAACCTTACGATGTGAAGAGTCAAATTTTCAATTGTGGAGGACCAACCTCTTAGAAGGTCAAGAAGGTTGCAAAACCTTCCTCCACTTACTACACTGGAGCCTCCACCTCCCCCTCAAAGGAGGAGATTAGACACAGACGGTTTTTTTGAACTGGTAGGAATTAGTGAAGTTTTGGGTGAACCAGTAATTAGCGAAAACCAGGTTGATACAACCACAGTAGAGATAGAAGACTTGCAAGCTGACGAGTTTTCAAGAAATTTTGATTCACCTCTTACTGACCTGAATGATGCTGTGATCATCCAGGTTCGTCCTTTCAATTCACCTGTGATTGGTGTTCCTGTGGGCATACTCATGGCTAGTGCAGGAGAAAGTCCATTTACCCCCATCCTAGCTATTCTAGCTGAAGGAATGCCACCTCCCCCGATTGGTACTCCTAGAAAAAACATACCTGCTACTCCCTTAACTCTAGCTAATCAGGTGGTTCAACCATCAGCTTCCACAAATGTAGCGGGATCTTCTGGTTGGGTGGTCACTAGGATACCTAATGTACCTTCTACTTCATCTTCTTTTGCACACACTGCTCATAGTGGTCTTATTAGATCCTCTTCATTTTTCCATGGTTTTCCTTGGAATGGGAGGCATATTCCCGCATCCCCTCCATATGTAGGTCGCACACCTGCATATGCTGGGGTGCAGTTTGGAAACACTAACTCTTATGGTCAAGTTTTTCAAATGTCATTTTTGGCTCCTTTCACGAGCTCTACTTTCTCACTTTTTAGTGGAGGGATACTTGCTCCCATTTTCCAAACTCCAGTTTCAACTGGAGCAGCTCAAAATACATACACGGCACCACATATGAACAATCCACTGGCTTATGGGTGGAATCCTTTTCAAAGTAGCCTGACTACTTCTCAACCGATAGCTGGGGCCAACCCTGCTTTTACATTTGGGAATTTGGGGGCAAGTCCTTCTACTTCCAGGCCCATACTTTTCAGGCTCCGGTTAGTCCCAAACTTCCTTTCCTAGCAACTTTAACTTGCTAGACTTGTCCAAGTTAATGAATGACTCGGTGAAACATGTTACCACCTGGACGCCTATCCCTACCAAGTTACCCTCGAATATCCCAAAATTTGAAGGAAAATTTGGTGAATACCCAGGATCATGTCACCACCTTTCACTTGTGGTGCTCTTCCAACTCACTGAATGATGACACCGTTCTGTTGAGATTGTTCCAAAGAACTCTGACTAGTACCATAGCAAAGTGGTACATTGAACTACCCTCTGCTGTGTTCGATAGTTTTTGGGACTTAGCTAATGTGTTCCTTAACCATTTCCAACTTCCTCTTCGGTATGATGCCAGCACAGACTCATTGTCCACCTTTCGGCAGGACAAAGCCACTCTTATTTCGGATCACATCCAAGAGTGGTGAAGGCAGAAAAGGCTTATTAAGGCCACTATCCCTCCCAAGGTTTGTTAGAATGGTTCCTTAAGTCCTTATTTCCATATATATCTAAGGATCTGTCCACTTTGGGATTAACTAATGAGGAAGAGGCTATCCTTGGGGCCTAGTAGTTAGATTTGATATATTCTCAGTCTAGGATTCTATATGAAATCATCCCTGATGCACTGAGGCCAAGACATAGTGTCGAGAAACCTAAGCCTGGACCCCATGACGATGGTGTGGTTGGTTCATTTAAATATCCCACTGTAGAATGTTTGGGAAACAACTCCATGAGTTGTCTGTTAAACAGTCTACATTGGAGGCAACAAAGGCGCCCCCCTCATCCCAAAATGCAAGCGTTTTTACTCAATCCTCCCAAAAGGGCAATCAACAGCTCGATGGGAAAAACAAAAAGGGGAAGAAAGGTGAGGGTAACCAAAACAAGCCAAAACCCACAAATAATGTTGATGGGGGGGAAAAAGAGAAAAGGAAGGTGAAATTTCCCTGTAAGTTGTGCCGGGAAGATGACCTGAACCATTAATACCCTCTTATGGATCAAGCTCAGAAGTCGCTAAAAAGTCAACAACCAGTTTTTCTAAAGGATCCTTTTCCCCAAGGATAGAATACAGCTCAACTTATAACATTGCAGGGGGCACTGCTAATGACCCTCACCAAAATTATATCAACATGGTTCGATCCCAAACCTTTCTCTAGACTAGAAACAAGAACTATGAGACAGAGGCTCTAGAGAAGGGTAAGCCTATAGGTGAAACTTCAAACCCTCTCACAATTGAAAAACCTGTTGAAACTATGCCTAAGTTACCAAAATGTGTCTTCAAGAGAGCATTGCACAATCCTAATGCTAGGGCTGCAGCCAATTACTCTGTAGTTGAAGATTCATCCCAAACCCCTTGTGCGATGTCAGCTTTGGAGGTGTTACAGAGTTGTCCCACCCAACGAGATGCACTCTTAGCAGCCTTAGGTAGTATGGTTTCATCGAACCTCATGGTGAATTTTAATTTGTATGATGTCAAAATTTGCATACCGTATCATGTGGCCTTAATGATAGATGTCATCTAGGGCAGAAAACCATTGAAAGGTCAGTTGTCGATGAGGGTGCTTCCACATGTCTCATGTCCTTGTCTTAGTGGAAGGCTCTTGGATCTCTAGAGCTAGTTCCATCGAATAACCTACTTACTGCTTTCGACTGAAGGTCATTTCGTCCACATGGTATCCTACCAGCTTTTGAGATAAAGATGACAGGGAAGGCAGTGTCTGTTGAAGTAGAGGTAATAGATGAGTTGTTGGATTATAACTTGCTCTTGGGGAGAAGTTGGACTTATGTCATTTCTGCTATTCCATCGGTCGTTCTTCGGGTATTAGTGTTTCCACATGAAGGGAAGTTAGTTACAGTAGACCAACTCAGTTTATCTCGGAAGGGCCACATGGAAACTAATGAGTCCACCGTGCCATTGGTTGATCAGGTCAAACCTACTTCAGAGAGCTTAGGGGATGGAATGTATTCATCATTAATGGGCACATTTGATATCCCAACCCCAATTAACTACTTAGGTTCTACTAGTGTAGGGAATTCTATTGCAATGGTTGGTGATAGAACAGATCCTTGGGTTCTTCCTTCTCATTATGAACCTAAAGTTCCCTTATCGGCAGTGGAAGTAGCCTATCAAGCTATCATAAATACCACTGTTGATCCTGTTTTGGTTTCTCCTACAGTCTCAGAGGAGCTGGAAGAATCCTATCTTCCTGCTTGGGTAGAGAACTCTTTGTATAATGACGATTGCTTAGACATGGTTTTGCCTTCAGAGGAAGCCATTTTGGAAGCCATGAGCGGGCAAGATAAGATCTACGAAGATCTTCATCATTGATCCTACTTCCTTCCAGAGTTAAGCAGGATTGAAAATCAAGCGTTTTATGTGAGATTGGCAGGTGATGTTGATATACCAATCAATCCCTTACTAGGGGAGGGAATCTTTGCTGAGGGGAATATGGCGAACATTTATGTTACTATTCATATCAACATCTCTGCGAACCCAAACGTTGTGGAAAATGTATATATTGGTCCAAACTTCTCTCCAGAGGATATTGCTATGTATATGGCCTTGTTTAAGGAATTCCATGACGTGTTTTCTTGGTCATATGAGGAGATGCTAGGAATAGATCCATTGACAGCCGAACATGAAATCCGAACCTATCCTGATGCCAAATCGGCTTGACAAAAACTTAGACCTATCAATCCACGTAAAGTGGCAGTGTAATACCCTGGTTTTGACCCCATTTGCGTTAAATGGTACATGATGTATATTTTGTAATTAATCATGGTGAGGAGCTAAAAGCAAAATCCCCACCATCGATTCGACTGTGTTATGTTTTCGGCAAGAGGGATCGCTGCCGATGGTATATCATGCTATCCGACACATTATAGCTTTCGCATCATGTAAATATGCACATCAATTTAATTAAACATACAGCCAGCTACGATGGTGCAATGTTAAATGAAAAGGGCATGATTCCCAAGGGTAAGGGGGGGGGATTGCTAAACTTGGACCCCATGGGGAAAAGCCACGTGTCACCACCCTATTTGTTTTTCTCATTTTCCCTTATTTCATCCACCACCATAAGTGTTCTATTGTTAGTGGGGGCAGCTATGGGCTGGCAGGAAACCACTACGCCCATGCCTAATCACTCTCCACGACGTGCCTCTTTGGTAGCAGATGGTCTGTCCACTATGGGGAGGGAGATTTTGTTCAGTTTCCTCATGCAAGCGAAGGTAAAAGGATCCACAATCTGTTGTTTGGGGGTTCTCTGCTACCTCAGAGATTGTTAACCTATGAGCATGTTCATTTTCCTCTACCGGGACGGATTGATAGCTTGGGGCTTAGTTCTTCCTTTCTCACAGAGATTGTAGTCGGTGGGTTATGTTCATCCTTAGGTTCACACTGAGAATTAATTTCTCTGGTGAGTTGTTCTATTTACTCCCCTTACGCACCGGTGGAAATTGGGCATGGTCCTCCTCACGCAGAATGCTCTCTTTTTTTTGGGACTCACGCAGCAATTTGAAAAGCATGTTCTGTCATCCATGAACTCATGTGAATGAGCCTATGTATTCTATGTGGTGTGTAAGTTCATGTTTATTCTCCTTCTTGATTGTGGTCTAAGTCTATGTTTTTTCATATCCATGTTGGGAGTTGGGCTTCTTCCCATTGTAGACTGTGTAGTTGTTTCCATTGTTTCTTTGTGATATTGGGGCTGTTGTCTTCCCTGGTTTTGGGTTTCTTCTTGGTTGTTGAGATTATTAGGATTTTTGCTGAGTTTTTTTGGCCACGCTAGGGCCAAGAACAACTCTGAAGCGTTGTTGACCTGAACTGTGTTTCACCTTTTTGGTTTGGGGTTGTCGCCCTGTTGCCTTCCTCTTCTTCACAGAGTTGTGAACTGTTTGTTTTGCTGTGGTAAGCAGTGGTTGGTCTTCAGACTATTGAGAGTAGGATTAGAGGCTGGGTATGCTTGAGAAGACTAGTGTTTGAGGTCACCAGCTTAGCATTTAGCCTTTCCTAGCTCCCTGACGGCCTGATAAACCCTGCTGTGTGGGCTTGGCTGATTTGTGTACCTTGGCTATGTGTAAGCCTGCTTTGACCCTTACACCTTCGAGAATCATACCCAGCTCAGGGGTGGTAGCGTTGCTGAAAGGTTGATGAGCATGTTGGCCTATGGCTGGGTGGAACGTTGCAATGACATAGCTAGTTGTAGGACGCATTCTTATCAGATGAGTACTCTTGTCCATTTTACTTCTGCATTTATATTTACCGATTAATGAATATGATGAACATGTGGCATTCTTGAATGTGTGTATGCTGGCTTTCGCTATGTAAATGAAGGGTTATGCATCTTAGTATGTTTTATGTTTAAGCTTTTTATTTCACCATAATATGCCTGTTCATGTTCATGGGACTAGTTTCCCGTATTTTTGATGTTAGTAGCATCCTCTTCGTTGGTCCGATGGTCGGGGAATTTACAGTGTGGTATCAGAGCCAAGCTTGTAGCATGGGCCTAAATGGGCAATGACAGACCTGATAGCAGAGGTATATTTCCTTCTGCCTAGCAGCAATTAGAAAAGTGTGGCAGGAAAACTCAGAAAATTTTCTAAGTGCCAGAACTATCAGCCCATCAGAAGACTTAGTGACAAGCTCTGCTGATGCCAGGGTGTTCAGTAAGCAGTAGCTCTGAGTTCACTACGACAGCCACAAATAGATGAGGATTAGGTGATGAAGCAGCCGACACAGAGAAGAAGAATAAGGAAAATTTGCGAAAATTTGCCTAAGTGCCGAAACGTCGAAAAATTATAGGAAATCGGAACGTCGATGAACATCGGAAGGATTTAGTTGATTGGACTGCCACCGTTGTGGATGTCTATGAGACTAATCATCTGATGCAGTAGTTGCTAGTCGCTCCGACAGTGGATGTAGCGGAAAAAAATTTCCAAAATTTTTGTAAGGCATGAGATTATCACCGATCGAAACAGTTTAGCAGACTACCCCTCCGATGGATAGTCGTTCCAACCGTCGATTGGAAATGTTTAGTTGATCAGACCACTAACCGAGAAAATTTAGTAGATGGAGAACCACCGTTGCAGCTTTCAATAGGACTATCACTTCGATAGTTAGAACTTTCGGCTGTCGATTGTGTTTAGGTTGCCAACACCGCGGAGTGTTAAGTTAAATACCGTCAACACATCAGAGGCAAGTTGCTTGAATCACTGATGCCGCAGAGAAACTTAGTGGATTCAACCACTGATTCAACTCGGAAGGTTAGTTAATTACGGCGGAAGGAAATAGATAAGCACAATGCCGATGAGCAGCACGAAAGATTAGTTGGTTGTTGCTGAAACGCCGAAAGGTCAGTAAAGAAAGGACTCGATTGACAGTCCTAGACATCGCCGATGTAGATCAAAAGACTAGTCCATTGAGGATCCGAAATGTCAGAAACTTAGTTGGGAAGTGACCCGATAGGGAGAAAGAAAATTGGGTTTTCCAGTGAAATTTTCAGTGGATTCCAGCTAAGTGTTTCAATGAATTTTCATGGAATTTTCACCAATTTCAGGGCTAGAAGGAAGGAAAATTCCAGGTGGTTGAAATTAACAATTCAGAACAAAACATAGTTGAGTGTTTTGCCTAAATTTGATGAATGTCATCATTTTAGAAGTGGTAGGTTTTCCACGCCCAAGGTTAGAATGAAGCATGTGGATAGGCATTGGAAAGCTTATCCAGCAGGGAACAAGGGAGAATCACCCAAATTTGAGTATGGAGCAGCAAAGTGCTAATGATGGCCTGAAAAAGAAATGTGTTGCTGTCAAATGGACAAATCTGGGAAATTGCATGCCTAGAGGTAGCAAGACCATGAAGTCAAACCAACTATTGTGTGGAAGAGGAATTCCATACAGGGATGTGGGACTTGAAAAGGGAAGTTTCGTTAAACCCTATCTTGTTGATTATAACTACATTTCATAAGTTTTATACATGAAATGTATGAGGGTATGCTTTGCATGCATAGGATATTACATGTACATTTATAATGAGCCACTAATGATAATTATTGCTTTGGTGCTAGCATTAGTGGAAAAACCAACGACAACATGGACTTGGCTGAATATGTTGCTGATGCTGACAAATGTGACTAGCAACCCTCTGGAGAAAGGGATAAGGCAACAACTCCATAATAAAAAGTTGGTGAGCAAATTTTGCAATCTCCTGCAAAGGACCAACCAAATTGGTCATGCCAAGGGTGTAAGTAGGACCGATGAAGGTAAGAGGTTGACTATGACAAATTCCATGGAGTGGTAAAGGTAAGAGACCTCATACCATGTGGATATTTGGATGTTATACTACATTCATATAGAAATGTTTCATGCCTGTAAATGTTGATTGAGCTTAATATCCCAAGGAAAGTAACTACTGATGATATTGATTATAGTAATGCATCCTATATGAGGTAGTCATGGTTAGGCCATGCATGGTATGTTGAATGCATAGTATTCCTGAATCAATGCAAGGTAGCATTGAGTGGATATGCATTAAAGGATTTTATAAATCTTGAAGTTATACATTGAATGGATGCATATGAAGAGTGTAAGTAGTTGATTGCATAAGTACGGGTGCAAGGGTTGTGATGCATTGCATGAATGCATTGAGATAGTGCATGTGATATTATGAATAACTAATGGATGAAATGATGAATTGATGACAATTCTGGAACCATTTCAAAGGTTGTTATGAATGCAGGATAGTAAGTGCATGAGGAGGGTAGTCATGATCGATTGGGCTACCGAAAATGCTCTATGGAAGAGCAAGGTGGTACAAATGATACGCGTGTGAAGTAAGGAGTATCTAAATGTTTCATTTAATTTACATGAATGATGTGACTGTACCCTGTAATCTAAAGTATGATAATGATTGTGTGAAGTAAATGAGTTTTGGTAATATTGATGTGATTAACAGCTGGAAGTATTTGAATTTTATAAATTCTGAAAATGCTTTAGTGATTGTTGCAGCAATAAAAATGTTATATGCAAGCGTTTGGTTGATCAAAGCTCGGGTTTCAGGTAGATTGTTTGGAGCATGGAAATGAGAGTAAGACCATGACAAAGGCTGGAATCTACCACGTGAAAGAGCCAAACCTCATCATAAGAGTCTCATGGTTGTGATAATAGTTTGTATGCATAATGAGTTGCAAATTTGAATTTGTAAATTTCAGATTTGAGAAATTGCTGACAACTACTAATCACTATTGGCTTGCATAGAATTGTGTCAGGAGGACGCATTGTAAGTGGGTGTCCATGTTATGCTAGTAAGCATAAAATCATAATGGACATGATGGTGCTGCTCACAAGAGACCCACAATTGAGGATCACCTCATTTCCAGGCAAATCAATTTCTATAGTAAACCGAGTTGCAATTCCTAGTGAAATTAATTACTAATGTCATTTTCTTGGTTATGGACAATCAATTTGGATTGCATTATCAGATAATGATTGACTGTTTGTTTATTGGTTGAATGTGCCAGGGGTACACACTGCAGGAAGATCATGTGTGATGGCCTGCAAGAGCCAAACTTCATGGGAAGGTTTTCCCTTATCTTGAAATGGGTTTCGAGGGAAACTCCATTGGACATTTTGGAAATGTCTCATCTGCACTACATGTTTGGTAAGCAACATGAGTGAGATGGCATAGATTATGCTAGTCATACTATTATTCACCTGAATGGAACTTCTTCGTTTGAGTGCAGACATCCCTCATGTTGGCACAGAAAAGGACATTTATGGATTGAAGTTTGCCTAAGATATTATAGATGAGAATATTATGAACTACATTTATCATCCATCCAGTTGGTTATTTTTACCTTTAGATATGTCAAGTTCTGTACGCGACTCTTTGTATATGCAACTCGTGTGTTGTATGCGAGTATCGGTTATTGCATCTCATGTACAGATTTGTATGCAGGTTACCCCTAGAGCAACTCGTGTGTCATACGTGAGTTGCCAGTAGTAATACCCGTGTACACCTTCCTTTGACATTAAAAATAAAAACTCGTTATTACTTGAGATTTGCTAAGCCCTTAACCTTAATCACCTTAACCGTCTCAACCTCCTCAACCTTCGAAACTGCCTTATTTCACCAAGTATAAATAAAGGCCTTGGGGAGGGTATTAAGGACATACACTTGAGAGCAAAGTTATGTTGGTGGAGTTTATTCAGAAGTTTTTGGAGCAGTGGAACTCAGAATCCTTTGGTTGCAGAGGAGTCCTTGTCTCAGGCGTTGGGTTGTAATCTGAACTCATTCATTATTGTTAATAAAGAGAATCCTTCTTCCATATGTGTCTTGAATGTCTCTCATTTATTGTGGTTTGATAAATACTTATGATTTAGCACTCTGTATATGATTTATCTAACCTATTTTATATACATGTATCATCTTGCATTTGGAGGATTTGTTCTTGACAGGTGAAGGAGAAGCATCCCAGAAGGCTTTGGAGGAGAACCAGAGCGGAAGAGGACAAAGCTAGGATCAACCATTGTGTATCGGGCGAGTCTTTTCTATCCTCTTATTTCCTTTTTTGTACTCTAGAGTCAATTTCTTGCAAGTTTCATGAGTATGTTGGTAACCCCAGACCTTCAGTTATAAGGTGCTTATTCCTGTACAACAGAACTCATGACTTCGCTGGGGAGCCCAGACTGCTGTAGGTTGTTTCTGTAACCCCTGACCAGTCTTTGCTTTGAAGTTGGTGTGTGGTATTTTATCCTGGTTCATACTTATCACAGTGTTTGAAAGTCTTGTGGATTTTTCTTATTTTTTGAGAAAAATTGTGTACCTGTACGCGGGTTGCTCTTCTGCACAGTCGCGTACAGAGGCCTGCATACGCGGGTTGCTCTCTTGGACAGTCGCATAAAACACATGAGTTGTCCTTCTATACGGTCGCATACAAGGCTGGAAATAGGGATATTTTAGGCTAGGGTTTGCTTGTCCCTGTCTTTGTATAATTCCTGTTTGTTATTTGGATTTCTTTATAGATACTGTGTTGTTACTCTGAAGACCACCGTGACCACACTTTGTGATTTTTAATAAATCCCCTTGGGTTTCTTTTGCTTGGATTGTCTTCTGTTTGCATGCTGAAGTAGCTTGGCCTATTGGGTTATAGGTTGAAGTGTCTATGTCCGGATCAGTGATCAGGGTCTTAGGCATTGTTTTTCCAGTCTATCTTTTGATGATGGTTGGTTATTCACTTACCTTTATGAGTTTACAATGATCTTTTGTCATTGTGTGCACCCAAGCTAGGGTTCCTAGTCTCCCTTTGTTGGTTGATTCTTGGTTCGTTTAACCTGTTCACTTCAGTTTGTTTGTTTGATACAGTTCATTAGATCCAAGTATACTCAAGTTTAGTGCATTTTAGGTGCATGGTAGAGTTTGAGCATTTTAAAAAGTGAAAAGAAAAACATTGTCAAGCTTTTGCATTTGCTTTTGCATAAGTAGTTTTCATTTCAATTTTAAAATACAATCTCAAAAACTACAAAAAACATAGGCTTAGTTTCTTTTATCATTGCATTTGTTCATCAACATATATTTACAAAAAGAAAAAGAAGTTTGCTTTAATAGTGGTAATTTGCTTTGAAAAAATACACCTTTACTTTTTTTATTTTCTTATTGAGTCAAAAAACACCATAGTTCATCACTCCATTTCCTTCTAAGTAAGAAACAACCCTTTAAAATGAACGCAATAACTAAAATTTATCTAGTAATTTTTGTTTTTAGGGGCCTTTCACCTACTAGCTTAGGCTAGACTTGTGGGATAGGAAGTATAAACTTCCCATAAGTTTTAAAATTCAGACGTAGTGGACTTTTCTTTAGGTAAATCCTTGACTTTATCAATTGTATCTGGGAAGCTCCTCTCAAACGGGAATCAAGCACGAGGCCACATGGAGGCATTGGACTGAGGAGATAACCCTCTGATTCCTTGTCGAAACATAAATAAGGACTTTTACGCATCTGGGGATTCTGTACTAGACAGAGTTTTGGGCTCAGCTACCCTGCCCATGCGTATGAGTCAGGCTTGCGATTGTCCCCCCAGACTGTTGGTATAGCTAAGGTAGCCTTTAGTCTCTTGACATTTAGGGTTCATACCTAGGTAAACCGGAAGGCTATTTCTGGTTCACCTTGGACGGGCTTGGAAGGTAACCCTTGTTGTAAGTGTAAGAGGGTGGTTGGGTGATTCCTCCACTTGTGCCTAAGAACCACTTCAAGGACGCCAAGTAATCGTTCATCAGCTTTCTTCGGGAAAGTATATCTTTCACCCTTGATTGATTGTTTGAGACTTTAGTATTTTTATAGTGTGTGCTCTGTGGTTTTTCCTGTGTTTTAGTTGGCCTTAGGGTGTGATTTGTCAAATTTTCAATCATGGAGGACCATCCTATTAGAAGGTCAAGAAGGTTGCGAAACCTTCCTCCTCTCGTCACATTGGAGCCTCCACCTCCACCCCAAAGGCGAAGATTGGACACGGACGGTTCATTTGAACCGGTGGGAATAAGTGAAGTTCTTGGTGAACTAGAACTAATAGCTAACTATTTTAATCTTGATACAGTTGAGATAGAAGAATTGCAGACTGACGAGTTTGCAAGGAATTTTAACACTCCCTTGACTGATTTAAATGAACCTGTGATCGTTCAGGATAAACCTTTTGATTCACCTGTGTTAGGTGTCCTTGTGGGTAGGATCATGTCTTCTGCGGAAGAAAGTCCTTTTTGTGTTCACCTCAGCCGTTCCGGTTGAAGGGGTACTACCTCCCCCGGTAAGTGCCCCTAGATCTAGTATACCTTCTACACCTTTGACTCCAGCGAGATGGGTGGTCCAACCACCGGTTCACTCAAACCTAGTAGGTACTTCTGGTGATATGGTTACTGGGATTCCCAGTATACCTACTATTCCTTCTTCCTTTCCATATACTACCTAGAGCGGTCCGGTAGGATCCTCAGCATTTGTTCAAGGATTTCCTTGGAATTGGGGGCACATTCCCCCATCCTCTCCATACATAGGCCCATCACCTTCCTATGTAGGAGTGCAGTTTGGGAACAATACCTCTTATGGGAAAAATTTCCAAACTCCGATTTTGGTTCCATTTACAAGCTCTCCCTTTTCGTTGTTCAGCGGAGGGATACCGGCTCCTGTCTTTCAGACCCCTATTTCTATGGGGACGGCCCGAACTTCTTATAATGCACCTCCCACACACAATCCTTTAGCTTACGGATGGAATCCATTTCAGAGTAATCTACCCACTTCGCAATCAGTGGCAGGGGGATCCCCCACTTTTACCCATGGGCATTCGAGGGCAGGTCCCTCTAATCCCCAGGATGGCACATTTAGTACCCCGGTTCGACCCAAACTTCCATTCCTGGCAACCTTAAACTTGCCAGATTTGTCAAAATTGATGAATGACCCAGTGAGGCATGACCCCTTGTGGCCACCTGTTCCCACCAAATTGCCATCGGACATCCCTAAATTTGAGGGCAAAGTCAGTGAAGATCCTGGGGCTCATGCCACCACATTCCATTTATGGTGTTCTTTGAATTCACTGAATGAAGATTCAGTAAGGTTGAGGCTGTTCCAAAGAACCTTAACAGGTACCGCGGAAAAATGGTATATTGAATTGCCTTCTGCTGCTTTCAGTAGTTTCTGGGACTTGGCTAGTGCATTTCTTAGCCACTTTCAGCTTCTGGTCCAATATGATTTCGAAATGGACTTGTTGTCTACCTTTAGGCAGAACAAGGCTACCCACATCTCAGATCATATCCAAGAGTGGAGGAGCTGGAAGAGCCTTATAAAAGCCACTATCCCTCCTGAGTTTCTTCTAGAGTGGTTCCTTAAATCATTGTTACCTTACATATCTAAGGACGTATCCACCTCAGGAGTGACAAATGAAGAAGAATCCATTCTTAGGGCCTAGCAACTGGATTTGATTTATTCGTAATCTGGGATCTTGTATGAGATTATCCCTGAGGCACCGAGGCCTACGCACGATGTGGAGAATCCTAAGCATGGACCCCATGCCGATGGTGTGGTTGGGTCCATTAACTCTCCCACTGTAGAATCTTTGGCTAAGCAACTTCATCAGTTGTCTGTCAAGCAGTTTATGGCAGAGGCAACAAAGGATTCCCCCTCCCCCCAGAGTGCAAATGTTTTTGCACAAACCTCTCAGAAGGGCAATCAGCAGCCTGATGGGAAGAAAAAGAAAGGAAAGAAGGGAGAGGGAAACCAAAACAAGCAAAATCCCGTGAATAATGCTAATGGGGGCAAGAAAGAAAATAAGAAGGTCAAGTTCCTGTGTAAGTTGTGCCACGAGGACCACCTTACTCACCTTTGTCCCCTTATGGATCAAGCCTAGAAGCTGCTTAAAGATCAACAACCGGCCGTCCTGAAGGATCCTTTTCCCCAAGGACAGAAATCTGCTTCAGCTTCTAATGTAGCAAGGGGCACCCAAAGTGCCCCTGACCCAAATTATATCAACATGGTTCGATCTTCAACTTTGTTTCAGACAAGGAATAAAAATTATGAGAAAGAGACTCCTGAGAAGGGTAAATCTGTAGGTGAAACTTCTAACCCTCTCACAATAGAGAAGCCTGCTGAAACTATGCCGAAGATATTGAAAGGTGTCTTCAAGAAGACCTTGCATAACCCTAATGCTAGGGCTGCTTCAAACTACTCTATGGTTGAATATTTAGCTCAAACCCCGTGTACAATGTCAGCTTTAGAGGTGTTACAAAGTTGTCCTGCCCAACGAGATGCCCTCTTAGCAGCTTTAGGCAGCATGGATTCATTGAGTCTCATGGCGAAATTTCATTTATCTGATGTTAAAATTCACCTTCCTTACCATGTAGCCTTATCACTAGATGTCATCCATGGTGGAAAGACCATTGGAAGGGCAGTTGTTGATGAGGGTGCTTCTACATCTGTTATGTCCTTGACCTGTTGGAAAGCTCTTGGATCCCCAGAGCTGGTCCCATCAAACACTCTGCTTATTTCTTTTGATGGATGGTCCTTCCGTCCGCACGGTATCTTGCCATCTTTTGAAATTAAGTTGGCAGGAAAAGCAGTTTCTGTTGAGGTAGAAGTGATTGATGCTCCTTTGGACTACAATCTGCTTCTGGGAAGGAACTGGACTTATGCGATGACCGCTATTGCGTCGGCTGTTTTTCGTGTAGTGGTTTTTCCACATGAGGGCAATTTGGTTACTATTGATCAACTTGATTATACTCGAAAAGGTGATTTAGAGTCTAATGAGTCCGCTGTTCCATTCGTTGATTAGGTCAAACCTGCTGCACAGAGCTTGGGGGCTAGAATGTACACATCAATGATGGGCATGTTCAATCTTCTAGCCCCGGTTAATTATATTGGTTCTACTAGTGTGGGGAAGTCCATAGATACGGTTGTTGATAGGACTGATCCTTGGGTTCTCCCATCCCCCCATGAACCGGAAGTGCCCTTATCAGTAGTGGAAGTAGCTTATCAAGCTATCACTCAAGCCACTATTGATCCCATTCTAGATCCTCTAATAGTCTCGGAAGATCTAGAAGAAGTCTATTTGCCCGCATGGGTGGAAAACTCTTCGCACTCTATAGATTGTTTAGACATGGTTTTACCTTCTGACGAAGCCATTTTGGAAGCCAAGAGTGGACGTGGTAAGATTTGTGAGGATATTCATCACCGTTCTTATTTTCTTCCAGAACTAAGCAGAAAAGAAAATCAAGAGTTTCGGTTGAGACTGTCAAAATATGTTGATATACCTATCAATCCCTTGCCTAGGGAAGGAATGTTTACCAAGGGGAATATGGCAAATATTTCTGCCACTATACCTATTAACATCTCTGTAAACCCTGATGTCATGGAAAACATATACATAGGTGCAAATTGCTCTCTTGAAGAGATTGCCATCTATACTGCCTTGTTTAAGGAATTCCGCGATGTCTTTGCCTGGTCATATGAGGAGATGCCAGGCATATATCCATCGATTGTTGAACATGAAATATGAACATATCCTGATGCCAAGCCGGTTCGACAAAAGTTAAGACCTATTAACCCGCGCAAAGCAGCGGCTGTGAAGGCTGAAGTTGAAAAGTTGTTGAAGGCTGGTTTTATCTATCCCATAGCTTTGACTAAATGGGTATCCAACCCTGTTCCTGTTGATAAGAAGCAAGGGACTATTCGTGTCTATACAGAATTTAGAGACCTCAATAAATCCTGTCCTAAGGACAACTATCCCATGCCATTTATAGACAAGATTATAGATGCTTGTGCGGGAAGTGAGGTGTTCTCGTTTATGGATGGTTTCTCCAGATACAATCAAATTCAAATAAAACTGCTTTCATTTGTCCTTGGGGTACCTTCATGTACAAGAAAATGCCTTTTGGATTGAAAAATGCTGGGGAAACTTTTCAACGGGCTATGAACTTTGCTTTCCATGATATTAAAGCCATTGTCGAACTGTACCTCGATGATCTACCTGCACATTCTCTTAAGAGGATTCAACATCCAAATCATTTAAGGTTGATATTTGAGAGATGCAGATATTATAACATCCGCTTGAATTCCCACAAGTGTGTATTCTGTGTCAATTCAGGAAGATTGGTCGGGTTCACTGTCTCTAGTAGAGGCATCCAGGTGGATCCATTGAAAGTTGAGGCCATTGTAAATCTGCCTCCTCCTCATTCTCTCAGGCAACTTCAAAGCCTGCAAGGAAATTCTAATTTTCTTCGATGTTTTATTGTTAACTATGCCAAGATTACTAAAGGTTTCATGCGCCTGCTCAAACAGGACACCCCATTTGTATGGGATGAAACCGCACAACTTTCTTTCGAGGCATTGAAAAAAGCTTTGCTGTCGGCACCTTTATTGCATCCGCCAGATTATTCTAGGGATTTTATATTATATCTGGCTGCGTCTGAGTCGACCATTGGGGTAGTATTAGTCTAGGAGGATGATAATCTTGTAGATAATGTCATTTATTATATTAGTCGTGCTTTGGCCAGACCTGAACTTAGATACTCCCACGTTGAGAAATTAGCCTTAGCAGCCATTTATGCTGTTCAGAGGTTACGTCACTACATTTTACTGAGGACCACCATAGTAGTGGCGGATGTGAATCTGTTCCAATATGTTTTATTCCGACAGATCGTTGGGGAAAAATTTAACAAATGGATAGTCATTCTCCAAGAGTTTGAATTGGATTTTCATTTTTCTAAGTCTAAGAAGTCCTTAGTTTTTGCGGAACTTATAGCAGAATTTACTACTGAAGAAGATGTAGCCGTTGAAGATGACTCATTCCCAGATGAGCACATCTTCTTGATATCCACCTCTGATCCTTGGTATGGAGATATTCTTATATATCTCTAGACTTTGAAGTATCCTACAGCTTCCTCAAGGGAGGAACGACGTAAATTACGCCTTCATGTGAAGAACTACCTCATTATAGGAGATACCTTATATCGACGAGGGGTAGATTCTGTCTTGCGTTGTTGCCTTACCCATGAGGAAGTGGAGATTGTCCTAAATGATTCCCATAGTGGAGCATGTGGGGGTGATTTATCTAGGTTAGCAACGGTTATTTCTGGCCCACGATCTTTAAAGATTGTGTGGAAGCAATGAAGCGCTGTCATCCGTATCAGCTTTACACCAGGAAAATGTGGTCACATCCTGCTCCATTATTTCCCATTGTATCAGTAGGCCCCTTCATGAAATGGGGGATTGATTACGTGACATGTAACCCAGCCTCGGCTGGGGGGCATAAATACATCATTGTCACTGTTGACTATTTTACGAAATGGGAAGAGGCAATGCCTACTTTTAAAGCCGACGGGGAAACAGCAGCTTTCTTTGTATTCAATTAGATTATAGCACGTTTTGGTATACCCAAAGTGATTGTCACTGACCATGGTAGTCATTTTCAAATTAACATGATGATGGAACTGACCACTATGCTCAGATTCAGACAAGAACATTCATCTTCGTACTATCCGCAAGCAAACGGTCAGGTTGAGGCTGTCAACAAAACTTTAAAAACTATCCTTAAATGTACAATTGATGCAGCCCACTCTAACTGGCACATCATGCTATATCCTGCTCTTTGGGCCTACTGAACCAATGTAAAAACTGCTACGGGTTTCTCCCCTTTCCAACTCGTTCATGGAGTGGAAGCAGTTACTCCGATTGAGTGTGAAATCTCGTCTCTAAAGATAGCCATTCATGTGTTACCTAATACAACTGAGCTTGAGGAACGTCTGGTACATTTAGAACACCTTGATGAATAGCATAGAGATGCGTTGACTGCTAATCAAGCTCATAAAAATAGGGTCAAAACTCAGTATGATAAATCGGTCAAACCTCGAGTTTTCTCTGAAGGGGAACTTGTCTTGCTCTAGGACCAAGACAAAGAACCCCCGGGGGCAGGAAAATTCAAGGCCATGTGGTTAGGACCTTATGTTGTGTCAAAAATTTTAAATAAGGGCGCATATGAGTTATTTGATTTTGAGGGGAATAAGCTGCCTGAGCCTAGAAATGGGCTCTACTTGAAAAAGTATTATGCTTAGGCCTAGCACTTTTTCTTGTATTTTTATTGTATGTATTTTTATGTACATTAGGTTGTCGGTTTTGTTTTTTATACTATCTGTTGGTTGTTGCAGATTTCTTCTGAAAGGTATATAGGGTTCGCTAATGGCACCATCCGTCACACTTGTAACCTAGCTTCGGAATCATGGGTTATTTATTCTCCCTCAGGACAGCTTGTTTCTGCAGGAGGCGCTTGTTTAGGTCCTACTTCTAATAATGTTGCTGAGTATAGGGCAGTAATTGAGCTCCTATGGGATGCTTTGTCACGTGGTATCACCCAAATTGGGGTCCATCTAGACTCTCAGTTGGTGGTTTCCCAGCTCAATCGGGCTTATCAGGTACGAAATCCTATTTTATTACGTCAGTTCATGCAAATTCATTTATTGGAAAGACATTTTGAGGTTATTACATTCAATCATATTCCATGAAATCAGAATTCATTGACTAATGCATATGCTAATTACATTTTAGATTGGCATCTCACACACATTTTATAAATATATACAGCAAACATATGAAAAACATTTGTAAATAAACTGACAACAAACAACAATATATATATATATATATATATATATATATATATATGTAAAATATCTGTCCATAAATAGGTCAAGTTTGATCCTCAGATCCCGTCATATACAAAATATACAAAAATGTGGATCATAGTCCATCAAAATGTCCTAGATCTACGCAGGACCACCTTGGTCCCCATGGTCCCTCTGCACTCTGGCCTCCACAGCCTCTATATATACAAGCACCGCTTTGACCACTCGCCTGAATAGATGTAGCCAGACTGGTGGAAACCCAACTACGAACTCCTACATGGCAGTCGGGATATGCTCTATCCGCAAGGTAGTTACTCTTTGGGTCAGCCTGGCCAGCTTCCCCTCTAGTATCCTGATCAGTCCCGGGTCTTCGCCTACGACAGGACAGACAAACATGCGTGGGTGTCCCTCAGGGCGGACCGGTCCAATATTTGCATTTTGATACATTTATAGGATTAAGACTTGTACATATGTATATATCTATCATTTTAAAATTTATAAAAATTTGAAAAATGATAAAAATTAAAAATTATTTACCTAGCTCTCCCCATGCTCCTCCTGGAGGGAGGACAAGGTCTGGGTCACCTCGAAATTCCATGCCGACATATGGAAACTGCTCCAGCGGTAGCTATCGTTCCCACCAGGTATAGAAATAATCATCATATACACTATGTACTGTGTCTCCTCCTCCTTGACGGAGGAAGATGTCTCCCCACCTGCTTAGCCTCGGCTGACGTGGAGATCTGACCGGTAGAGGTATGGTAGGGCTCAATGCTGGTACTCTCGAAGAAGAAGAAGGCCACTAATGTGCTCTCATAACCAAAGTTCTTTCACCTTCCTATTTTGCAATCAGACAGTTGTCTCTTCATGATAGGGACATCTCCCGAACACCAATCATAGAGAGCACCATGAAAACAGTCAACTGCCATCCTCATTTGGTTCCGTGTAGCCAAATGCAAAGAAGAGGATCTTGAAATCCTCACGATGGTGCTTGCAAGTACCTATAGAGTAAAGTCACGGATATGTACAACTGGGACACAACTCCCTCTCTTTTGATTACTCAGTGTGCAAAATACATCTATGTAGTTCTGAACACTTAAAGGGTCACCACCTCTGTCGGTGCCCTCTAAATTAACTGGTGCTCCTTGACGTGACATACCGGTTATGAAATATAAGTCCTCAGTAGTAATCTCCAATGTTTCACCTTGTAGGTTGAACATCCCCAAATCATGATCCCAATAATTTATCATGAACTCAAGTAGGCGGACATTGGCCTGCATGGGTGATGTGCAAAATAATTTTAGTAGCCCACTTGTTCGCAATGCATGTATAGTGGGCGCATTTTGGAGCGCTGCTTGGTCCATTATTTCATGCTCCTGTTCCCTCCATTCCAGACCATTTTTTCACCTAGCAAAACAAGTAATTTGATTCAGTAATTCCATATAAAAATTCAAATTTTTTTGACTATCCTTAGCCTTTTATCCTTCACGCAGTACACACGACTGTCTAGTTAGACATGTCATGTACTGTACGTGACTGTCTATATAGGCAACTCGCGTACAGAACGCGTGTACGCGAGTCTTCACACCGTCAACCCGCGTACATGTCGTGCCATGTTTAGGATGCTTTTAATAATCGAATTAAGACTCAAAATTCATAATTGCTTGGATCAAAATGAAGAGCTCGGGGTGTAGGCTTACCAGCAACTTGTGGAATTCGATTTCGTCAGTTCAAATGTCCACAATGATCGAACAAAGGTAGAAATAAAAACTTGCTTTTTATGGCTCAAAATTTCAAATGGTGAGTTTTGTTTTTTTTTTCAACTATTTATAGAAATTATATTTCTCTAAGTGGGTCTTTTTCTATAGTTTGAAAATTCATTCAACTAATACCATATTTCTTTATGCTTTGGAACAGGTTTTTCACCATTATCAAGTGTTGTTGCTCCAATAGGGTGGTTTTGTCATTTCCAATACCTTTTGGCATCTTTATTCAATCCACATTAACCTTAGCATTCAACATTTTTCCATGGACTATGGTATTATAAGCCATTAGTTCCCTGTTTTTACCATTGTTCTTCCATGGATAGGACCCTTTTTCATGAGTATCTTCCTTTCAAGCCTATCTTGTTCTTTGGTACTCATGCCGCAACTGTTTCAGGTACAGGGGTATCCTCTTAGCTATTTTTCACACCAAATAGAGCTTCTTTTGAATCTCTTTTTACAAGCTATCCCTTTATAGGACTCCCCGCCCTTATGGAGTTTCTTTAAGCCCAGGTCTGACTCCTTCAAAACAGACTTGACTGCCGAGTTAACTTGTCCATTCAAGCTCGTTAAGAATATGTGAATGGGCATCTACATTGGTGGTAGGTTATCTCTTTCTCGGACCATGCGGAATAATACGAGAAAGGATCTCTCTCTTTTCTTTTGAATTGAGAAGAGTATTCTCAGGTATAGGTTTATCACTTTTCCGGACCCGAGGGACTAAATTTATGGAAAAGGAACACCAGGTTTGAGCTTAGTTTTCTCTTTTTCTTGCTCTGGACCTAAACATGAAAAAGATTTCGAGTGTACTTTGTGTCTTTGTCATGCTCTTTAAACACTTAAGAACAAAGTAACGATTTTATTGTTGTAAGCCCCATTTCTCATAACCAAATGGATCTTTCCAAGTGATCTTGCTTTCCTTCACACTCGTAAAACTCAAGCTATTTTATGCTGTTTTGGAAGGAGCGTTGGGTAGGTGGTAATTTAACCTTTTTCAGACCTCCCTAACTAAGTACGAAAAATGTTCACCTTTTCTTCTACGGAAGTTAAGAGAGTTCTTCTATGGTATGTTTTATACTTTTTCGGCCTCAGGAGACTACATTGGACGAAAAAGGACCCCCCTAGAGTCTTCTTTGGAGTTTTCAGACTCTCTAAATGTGAAAACACCTACTGAGCATGTACTAGTTCGGGCTCATTAAATCCACAAATCAGTGACCGTTATCAAGCATTATTTTCCCGTCTCTTCAAGCTTGTTAAAAAATGAAGAGGGATCCGAGTTAAATTTCCTGGACTCGTTAAAATTTAACAAGGAAGGTAAGGAAGAAGTTTTCTCTTGTTTTCAGTAGTGGCAGCATGTCCTCCTTGAACATAGCACTCTTTGTCTTTTCTGATATCCATGTCTCAGTGATTACTTTTTCGTTCAGCTATTACTTTTAGTTTCTTACTCCTCCTCTTGTCCGTTATACCTGGGGAATCTGATCATGTCTCCTACATGACAGATAGGTCTAGTTGTTCTATCTATAATTTATACGCTGCCTTGGGTCATCTTTGTGTTGTGCTCATTGTTCAAGGACTTCACCCAATGTTTGATCTCTATCCTGATCCCATCATTGTTATATCTGTTATCTATTGTGTCTCCCTTCTTTTGCCCATTTCCTAGTCACTCTTGTGATCCGTTGGAGGATCTCTTGCCTTCCTTATCACATCATGGTTTCATTTCAGTACTTCCTGATGATGAAGACCTAGATTTTTTAAGATCGTACTTCAGGATTCACTTTTATCATTGGTGAATTCCTTTGCTTCAGCTGTCAATTATCACCTATTAATTGAAAAACTGTTGAATCCTTTCCATGTTCGACTTTAGCTTACCCTTATTCACATGGCTTGGATTGTACTGGTTCTTTGGGATCATTTATGAAGACCTTAGTTCCTCACCTACGGACTAAGTTGCGCAAGATTATGTTCTATTCATATGCATAGCTTACCGATCTTTGAAGACTCATCATTATTGTATATTGTGGCTTTGATCCACCTTTGTAATATATGTGGTTTCATACCCGTATCATATGATGTACTCAAATATTGTAAAGGAGCTAGTGTTCCAGTAAATTGAACATAGCATCCTCAGATGTAACTTTGTATATGACATTACTATGTATTTGTTTCAGGTACTACCTCTGCTCCATTGGATTTCTAAGTTCTCCAAAGATAAAGATTATAATGTATTTCGGCCATCGCTTCCCTCTTACCTCACACATTAGGGTGCATTTGTTATTCACCTGAATGGCACTTCTCCGTCCGAGTGCCGACATCCCTCATGTTGGCACACAAAAGGACATTTATGGATTGAAGTTTTCCTAAAACATTATAGATGGCCATATTATGAACTACATTTATCATCCATCCAGCTGGTTATTTTTACCTTTAGATATGTCAAGTTCTGTACGCGACTCTTTATATATGCAACTCGCGTGTTGTACGCGAGTATCAGTTATTGCATCTCGCGTACAAATTTGTATGCAGGTTACCCTTAGAGCAACTCATGTGTCATACGCGAGTTGCCAGTAGTAATACCCGCATACACCTTCCTTTGACATTAAAAATAAAAACTCGCGATTACTTGAGATTTGTTAAGCCCTTAACCTTAATCACCTTAACCGTCTCAACCTCCTCAACCTTTGAAACTGCCTTATTTCACCAAGTATAAATAAAGGCCTTGGGGAGGGTATTAAGGACATACACTTGAGAGCAAAGTTATGTTGGTGGAATTTTTTCAGAAGTCTTTGGAGCAGTGGAACTCAAAATCCTTTGGTTGCAGAGGAGTCCTTGTCTCAGGCGTTGGCTTGTAATCTGAACTCATTCATTATTGTTAATAAAGATAATCCTTCTTCCATATGTGTCTTGAATGTCTCTCAGAGAAGGGAGCCCCCATTCCTCCTCGACGAAGGAATATTGCCTTGGCAAATGGATAAGTCTTCTATGATCCTAGCTAAGAATATGCATGTTGGATTGTTAAAATTCCATATGCAGAACATGTTTTGATTTTATTTCCATTAGGACCGATTGCCTGAGTATGAATATGGCCTACATGATACACACCGGAAAAGGGTGCACACTTTTCCGATGTCAGATCATGGAAGGAATTTTCAATATTGATTACAACCTATGGAGTGGACGCACTCCTGGTGTCTCAATACTTGATAGTGAATGGTGTGAAATATGGTTATAATTTTATAGCAATAACGCTAACGAACATGCTTATATTGCTTGTGTTGTCAAGATAAGCAAATGTGGTTTACAGTGTGGTCTCTTGGGTGATATGGAAAATGGTCATTTATGGTTGATATAAGGGAATGTGTTGTTGTTAATGTCCTGATAAACCCAATGAGGGTTGGCTTGGCTGATGATTGGTTGTTGATAGTTGTTGATATAAGTACAGGCGATTTGTTGACAGTCTAATAAACCAACGAGGGTTGGCTTGACTGTGCCTGATATATATATATATTGCTGATATAAGTACAGGCAATTTGTTGACGGTCTGATAAACCAATGAGGGTTGGCTTGACTGTGCCTGATATATATTTATTTATTGGTGATATAAGTACAGGCAATTTGTTGATGGTCTGATAAACCAATGAGGGTTGGCTTGACTGTGCCTAATATATATATATATATATATATATATATATATATATATATATAAGGATGTTGTGAAGCAGCCTGCATGCTAACCTAACATCCAAGTCCATAGGTGATCCCAAGGCTTGCAAAGCAAAGCAGGATCCTGTGGACCAACGAGGAAATGCGCAATACAGATAAGTATTGGATTATTTTGCAATATTTTGCTTATGAATATACATGTGTATATGATTTGGTTATGATGTTTTAAGCTCTTGTTCTAGAGATAAAACCGATGAGAATAAACTAAACATGTGAATATATTCAATGTTTGAATATAGGTATCGTTGGGATTGAGGACTATGAGAGCATCCTAGGGGTGTATGTGGACATGTGACTGTCTTGAAGAGTTCGGAACGAGCGGTAATGAAAAAGGTGCTAGTAAGACTATGAAGGTCCTAGCAGTCAAGACAAACCATGTGGGGAGGATCCATGGTTGAGAGGTCTGAAATAGACCAGAGATACTAAGTGTCATGACCAAGAGGGATTGATCCATCATTCACGGTGAAGTGAAAGAGGCTGAGAGCATGAAAAGCCACATCGGTGGTGTGGGTTCCAAGATGGAACAAGACAAAGAGGGGAAAAACTCTTACTGCTCTCTCTTGCCTTTTGATTTTATATATACTTATGCATTGTGAAAACAAAGGATTGTTGAATGCATGTATGACTGGAAATAGAATGTGTCTATTTGCTTAAAGTAAATTATGAATGCTGGAATGGTTAATTCCCTGCCCAAGAATGGACATGAATGAGATCATGTGCCTGTTGGGAAGGCATGAAAAATATGAAAGTCTCATTAAATGACTGATATTATTGCCTATATTATGCTTGGTCTAACAGAATTTCAATGATGCATTTCACAAGTGAGAAAGGTGAAATCTAGTGGTGCACATTGATCATGGCAGCAGACCAAAAGTTGTTGGAGTTGGCTGGAAGTCTCCTTCAAATGATTTCCAATACCCAAGAGAATCTTGGAGAGCTACTCAATATCTAGAAAAGGAAGAATGAAATGAACCACTAGATTTTGCAAGACTCTATTGGTTTGCAAAGGGAGGTGAAAAGCCTTCTGGGAGCAATCGCAAAGGAAAGGAAGGTGGATCAATGATGGGACATTCATCTAAGCGATCCATTAAGAAAAGGTATAGGCATGAAGACTCAAAGGAAATTGAGTAGGTAAAGATGAAGCAGCCAGTGAAATGCTGGGAATGCGGAGGACATAATTTATGCCGGTACTGTCCAGCAAGGGAACATAAAGAGGGCAACAGCCACAAAGTTCCTCGGCTTTGGGATAATCCAAGAGCTGAGAACCAGCAAGAGAAGTTCTAGGAATCCGAGGGGCTTGATCTGAAACATCCAAAGTAGATAATTGAACATGGGGCAGGTCAACAAAATTTTTTAAATTTTGATGTGCAAATTTTATATGTATTGGAACACCAAAGACAATGTTATTCCAAGGGGGAGGGGATTGTAATAGCTTGGTTTTGACCCTGTTTGCGTTAAAGTGTACATGATTTATATTTTTTAATTAATCATGGTGAGGAGCTAAAGGAAAAATCCCCACCATCGATTCGGTTGTGTTATGTTTTTGGCAAGAGGGATCGTTGGCGATGGTATATCGTGCTATCTGGCACATTATAGCTTTTGCATAATGTAAATATGCACATCAATTTAATTAAACCTACAGCCAGCTACGACGGTGCAACGTTAAATGAAAAGGGCATGATTCCCAAGGGTAAGGGAGGGAGATTGCTAAACCTAGACCCCATGGGGAAAAGCCATGTGTCACCACCCTATTTGTTTTGCTCATTTTCCCTTGTTTCATCCACCACCGTAAGTGTTCTGTTGTTAGTGGGGGTAGCTATGGGCTAGCAGGAAACCACTATGCCCACACCTAATCACTCTCCATGACGTGCCTCTTTGGTAGCGGATGGTTTGTCCACTATGGGGAGGGAGAGTCTATTCAGTTTCCTCACGTGGGCGAAGGTAAAAGGATCCGCAATCTGTTGTTTGGGGGTTCTCCACTACCTCACAGATTGTTGACCTGTGAGCATGTTCGTTTTCCTCTGCTGGGATGGATTGATAGCTTGGGGGTTGGTTCTTCCTTTCTCATGGAGATTGTAGTCGGTGGGTTGTGTTCATCCTCAGGTTCATGCCAAGAATTGATTTCTCTGGTGATTCATTCTGTTCACTCCCCTTATGCACTGGTGGAAATTGGGCATGGTCCTCCTCACGCAGAATGCTCTCTTTTGTTTTGGGACTCACATAGCAAGTTGAAAAGCATGTTCTGTCATCCATTACCTCATGTGAATGAGCCTACGCATTCTGTGTAGTGTGTAAGTTCATGTCTGTTCTCCTTCTCGATTGTGGACTGCGTCTATGTTTTTCCCTATCCATGTTAGGAGTTGGGATTCTTCCCATTGCAGACTGTGTAGTTCTTGCCATTGTTTCTTTGTGATATTGGGGCTGTTTTCTTCCCCTATTTTTGGGTTTCTTCTTGGTTACTGAGGTTATTAGGATTGTTGCTGAGTTGTTTTTGCCACGCTAGGGCCAAGAACAACTCTGAAGCGTTGTTGACCTAAACTGTGTTTCACCTTTTTGGTTTGTGGTTGTCACCCTGTTGCCTTCCTCTTCTTCATAGGAATGTGAACTGTTTGTTTTGCTGTGGTAAGCAGTGGTTGGTCTTTGGACTATTTAGAGTAGTATTAGAGGCTGGGTATGCTTGAGAAAACTGGTGTTTGAGGTCACCAGCTTATAATTTGGCCTTTCCTAGCTCCCTAACAGCCCGATAAACCATGCTGTGTGGGATTGGCTGATTTGTGTACCTTGGCTATGTGTAGGCCTTCTTTGACCCTTACTCCTTGAGGAATCATGCCCAGCTCGAGGGTGGCAGCATTGCTAAGAGATTGATGAGCACGCTGGCCTATGGTTGGGTGGAACGTTGCAGCGACATAGCTGGTTGCGATACGAGTTCTTATCAGATGAGTACTCTTGTCCATTTTACTTTTGCATTTATATTTACCGATTAATGAATATGATGAACATGTGGCATGCTTGAATGCGTGTATGCTGGATTCTTCTATGTAAATGAATGGTTATGCATCTTAGTATGTTTTATGTTTAAGCTTTTTATTTCACCATAATATGCATGTTCATGTTCATCGGTCTATTTGCCCGTATTTTTGATGTTAGTAGCGTGCTCTTCGCCGATCCGAGGGTCATGGATGTTACAGTGTGGTATCAGAGCCAAGGTTGCAGCATGGGCCTTAATGGGCCATGACAGATCAGATAGCAGAGGAAGGTTTCCTTCTACCCAGCAGCAATTAGAAAAGTGTGGCAGGAAAACTCAAAATTTTTTCTAAGTGCCAGAACTATCAGCCCATCGGAAGACTTAGTGACAATCTCTTCCGATGCAGTGGGCACTTAGTGGGAAGGCCACCCGACGGACAGTAACTGGAATTTTTTTTAAATTTTTTTTTAATTCCAACCATCGGTGATCGGCGGAAGATAGTTGTTCTCATTGCCGATGGTTAGACGGGGAAACTACCGATCAACATCGACAAGAATTAGTTGAATGGGTTGCTGCCACTGCAGCTATCATAGGGACTAAAATGCCGATGTGGCAGTGCTAGTGGTTTTGACCTCCGACAGAAGAGGAAAGTTTCAAAATTTTGTTTAAGTGTTGAAATCATTAGTGAAAAATAGTGGAAGCCGTAGCCGCAGTTACGGAGGGAATCAGCCGAAGGCTGTCGATATGTCGGCAAAACTTAGTTGTTCAAGGTGCCGATAAGCAGCGGAGGAGTTGGATGATTTGATCACCAAAAACGTCAAAAATATTTAGGCATTTCAGCATCCATCATTGCGGCTACTTAAAGGTCTATTTCCCCGATGGATAGTTGATCCGACAGCCAATGCGGCGGAAGACGGAGAAGAAATTCTGAATTTTTTTCTAAGTGTTGATTTCATCGGCCATCAGGACATGCTAGTTATTCTGATCATCGATAGATAGAGGATGGAAACTATGATACGTCGGTAGGAAAAAGGTGAAGGTCACCAAAAAATTTTCATTTGAGGTGCCGATACGTCGGCGTTTGTAGAATTTTAATGATGGATCAATGAGAAATAGAAGAAGACCACCGAAACGGCGGAGAAAAATAGTTGGTGAAGCCACTGACAGTGGCGGCGGAAAGAAGAGACTTAAAGAGAAAATTCAAAAATTTTCTAAGGAACAAGATCATCAGTAATCGAAAGATGATAGAAGATCGAGTCGCTGATGAACAGTGCACTAATCCTCCAACACATAGAGGTTCCCGATGTCGATGTGTTTCAGCCTCCAATCGGAAAGTGACCGAAGATGATGAGCCGTCGTTGTGACTGCGGAATGCGCTATGCTGCCAATGCTAGTCCTTCCAATCGTTGATGCCGAGGTTTTCAATGAGTAGTAGCTTCGAGTTCACTATAGCGGCAACAAAGAGATGAGGATTAGGCGATGAAGCAGCCGACGTGGAGAAGAAGAAGAAGGAAAAATTGTGAAAATTTGCCTAAGTGCTGAAACATCGAAAAATGATAGGAAATCGGAATGTCGATGAACATCAGAAGGATTTAGTTGATTGGACTACCGTTGTTGCAGATGTCTATGAGTCTAACCATCCGATGCAGTAGTTGCTAGTCGCTCTGACAGCTGATGCAGCGGAAAAAAATTTCCAAAATTTTTCTAAGGCATGAGATTATCGTCGATCGAAACAGTTTAGTAGACTACCCCTCTGATGGATAGTCGTTCCAACCATCGATCGTAAATGTTTATTTGATCAGACCACCGACCGAGAAAAGTTAGCAGATGGAGAACCGCCATTGCGGTTGTCAACAGGACTATCACTCCGATAGTTAGAACTTTCGGCTGCCGATTGTGTTCAGGTCGTCGATGCCCCGGAGTGTTAAGTTAAAGACCATCGATACATAGGAGTCAAGTTGCTTGAATCACCGATGCCGCAGAGAAACTTAGTGGATTCAACCACTGATTTAGCTCGAAAGGTTAGATAATTATGGTGGAAGGAAATAAATAAGCAGATTGCTGATGAGCAACGTGGAATATTAGTTGGTTGTCGCCAAAACGCCGGAAGGTCAGTAAAGAAAGGACCCGATTGACAGTCCTGGACATCATCGATGCAGATCGAAAGACTAGTCCACTGAGGATCCGAAACGTCGGAAACTTAGTTGGGAAGTGACCCGATAGGGAGAAAGAAAATTGGGTTTTCTAGTTAAATTTTTAGTGGATTCCAGCTAAGTGTTTCAATGAATTTTCATGGAATTTTCAGGGTTGTGATGCATTGCATGAATGCATTGAGATAGTGCATGTGATATTATGAATAACTAATGGCTGAAATGATGAATTGATGACAATTTTGAAACCATTTCAAAGGTTGTTTTGAATGCAGAATAGTAAGTGCATGAGGAGGGTAGTCATGATCGATTGGGATGCCAGAATTGCTCTATGGAAGAGCACAGTGGTACAAATGATACACGTGTGAAGTAAGGAGTATCTAAATGTTTCATTTAAATTACATGAATGATGTGACTGTACCCTGTAATCTCAAGTATGATAATGATTGTGTGAAGTAACTGAGTTTTGGTAATATTGATGTGATTAATAGCTGGAAGTATTGGAATTTTATAAATTCTGAAAATGCTTTAGTGATTGTTGCAGCAATAAAAATGTTATATGCAAGCGTTGGCTGATCAAAGCTCAGTTTTTAGGTAGATTGTTTGGAGCATGGCAATGAGAGCAAGACCGTGACAAAGGCCGGAATCTACCATGTGAAAGAGCCAAACCTCATGATAAGAGTATCATGGCTGTGATAATAGTTTGTATGCATAATGAGTTGCAAATTTTAATTTGTAAATTTCAGATTTGAGAAATTGCTGACAACTACTAATCACTATTGGCTTGCATAGAATTGTGTCAGGAGGACGCATTGTAAGTGGGTGTCCATGTTATGCTAGTAAGCATAAAATCATAATGGACATGATGGTTCTTCTCACAAGAGACCCACAATTGAGGATCACCTCATTTCCAAGCAAATCAATTTCTGTAGTAAACAGAGTGGTAATTCCAAGTGAAATTTAATTACTAATGTCATTTGCTTGGTTATGGACAATCAATTTGGATTGTATTATCAGATAATGATTGATTGTTTGGCTATTGGATGAATGTGCCATGGGTACAAACTACAGGAAGATCGTGTGTGATGGCCTGCAAGAGCCAAACTTCATGGGAAGGTTTTCCCTTAGCTTGAAATGGGTTTTGAGGGAAACTCCATTGGACATTTTGGAAATGTCTCATTTGCACTACATGTTTGGTAAGCAGCATGAGTGAGATGGCATAGATTATGTCGGTCAGACATGTGTGGATATGAAATGTAAAAAGGAATTGGGATGGAAAACCGAGGGACTGTCAACTTAAAGAAGGGATCCCCCATTCCTCCTCGACGAAGGAATACTGCCTTGAAAAATGGATAAGTATTCTATGACCCTAGCTAAGAATATGCATGTTAGATTGTTAAAATTCCATATGCAGAACATGTTTTGATTTTATTTCCATTAGGACCAATTTCCTGAGTATGAATAGGGCCTACATGATACACACCAGACATGGGTGCACACTTTCCCAATGTCAGATCATGGAAGGAATTTTCAATATTGATCACACCCCAAGAAGTGGACACACTCCTGGTGTATCAATACTTGATAGTGAATGTTGTGAAATATGGTTACAATTTTAGGGCAATAACGCTAACGAACATGCTTAGATTGCTTGTGTTGTCAGGATAAGCAAATGTGCTTTACAGTGTGGTCTCTTGGGTGATATGGAAAATGGTCGTTTATGGTTGATATAAGGGCATGTGTTGTTGTTAATGGCCTGATAAACCCAACGAGGATTGGCTTGGCTGATGATTGGTTGTTGATATAAGTACAAGCGATTTGCTGACGGTCTGATAAACCAATGAGGGTTGGCTTGACTGTGACTGATATATATATATATATATATATTGCTGATATAAGTACATGCAATTTGTTCACGGTTTGATAAACCAACGAGGGTTGGCTTGACTGTGCCTGATATATATATATATATACATATATATA